>JARVZY010007808.1:0-21731 GCA_030686995.1 Artemisia argyi | reverse complement strand
ATATATATATATATATATATATATATATATATATATATATATATATATATATATATATATATATAGGGTAGGGTTCTAGAAAAAAGTGCATTTTGGTAGAAAAGTGAGAAAATAACTGTGATGCACTAAAATAAACATTGTGATGCACTGTTTTTTCTTTTAACTGTGATGCACTAAAATAAAAATTGGTGCATCAGAGTTAAAAATTTTAGTGCATCACAGTTATTTTCTCACTTTTCTACCGAAATGCACTTTTCTCTTGAACCGAACACTATATATATATATAGGGAAGGTATCGGGTGCGTTTTTCATTTTTAGTGCGGATGGCATGGATGAATGTGGACCACACGATCATCCGTCCATCTCATCTAAGATTAAAAAAAACGCGGTGGCATTTTCGTAAATACTCCAAAACGTTCACACTAATAGGATAATATTAGTATAGATCTGGCTTAAAAAAACACAAAAATTCAAAAAAAAAAAAATCAGATTTATCGATAATGAATTTAAGGAAAGTAAGATTTGCAGAAATTAAAGAATGTATTCTTAATTATTTCATATTGTTTTAGTTTTTTGTTATTATACGATTTAACAATACGTATTCTAATAATAATACATCAGTATGATTGCTACTATGATATTAAGATTAGTATTATCAAAAAACGAGTAATTCTCATTCTGAACTGTTAATTTAATCTTTTTTGTTTTTCAGAATTACAAATATGTATTCTGCATTTCAAAAAAGTTATTCTGAAATTAAAAGTCTTTAAGATAACTATTCTGATATTAATTACATTTCTATGATAGCTATTCTGAAATGTTATATATTCTGAAAAAAACATATTTTGAAAAGATTTATATCATGGCTATTCTGATAGAAAAATATTAATATCTATTGACGATACCTACTCCGATATTGATATAATTATGATACCTTGTGTGATATTAATTCACATTTAAGGACATGTATTCTGATATTAATATTTTTTCTTTTATCTGCATTTACAAAATGGTTTTTCTTATTAATATTATAAGAATATTATTGTGCGTTTGCCTGTAATTCTGAAGTTAACATAATATTTTAATATTTTAACTATTCTAATATTAATTGAATTTTGATACTATAGTCTGATATTTACCATTTCTCAATCTTATTTTAAATACAGATGATGAAGATGATTATGAAAATGAATACATGTTACTATATAAGATGCAAATGGAAAAATGTATGACTAAAGTCAAAGAAGAGACAAAGTCTGCAATATCTTTGATATCAGAGACAATTTGTTACTTACATGTGGACCTAATTCATTTGACACAACAAATATTTGTCTCTTGTTGAACAATCTTAGAAGTTTAGAAAAAGAGATGCAAGATGTTAAAGATGCAATTATCTGGAAAACTACAATAAGATTTGATATCTTAAATGAAGATAAAGAACAGGTATTGTTGAAATATTTCTTTACTTTTTTTAGCAGATACATGAATATTTGATTATTGTTGTTAATTTTTTGATTATTATTGTTAAATCTTCGATATTTAACTACATTTTTGAACAGTTACATGAAACTTGCCTCGACAAGATTAAACAAATTGTTGATAAAGCTGCTACAACTATTCAAGACACTATTTGTTTTTTTGATTTGAAGCCTAAATATTGGGAACTGTATCCGAAAGTTTGCGATTCTCTTTCAAAGATAAGTAATCAAATTTCAGATATTAGAGATCCATATTTCATGACATTTGAAGAGATAGAAATGCTTGACAAGGCTGCATCATAGTTCGAAGAAAGAAATAAAAAAGCTAAAATGACATCAACACAAGATGGAACAATTGATTTGACTGATTAAATAGTTTAAAACAATTAGAAGTTATTGAAATTTTGTTGTGTTATTGAAATTCAGTTATCTGTTATTAAACTAATATGTTATTTTGTATATTTTAATGTTAATGTTACTATCTTATTGTTAATTTGAAATGTTACTATGTTATTGTTACTATGATATTGTTGCAGTTACTTTATAATTTGTTAATTTTATAATTGTTGTAAACTCAGATTTTTTTCTGACATTAATAATTGATTTTTGAAACTTTTGATGTTAATATCAGATAATGTATAATAAAAATTAATAAACTTATTCCGATAGTAAAAAAATTGACAAATTATAAATACGCAGGCTACGATACTAAAAATTAATAAACTTATTCTGATACTAAAATAATATTCTTTGACAAATATTCTGACAAATATTCCGATACTAAAAAATTAATAAACTTATTCCGATACTAAAAAATTAATAAACTTATTCCGATACAAAAAATTAATAAACTTATTCCGATACTAAAAAATTAATAAACTTATTCCGATACTAAAAAATTTATACCCACATAAGGATAAGGTTCTTGTCAGATGGACAGGTGTCTATTACGAAATACTAGTTTATTTAATATTATTAATATAAACAAGTAAAACGTATAGAATAAGATACTGCAAAGTTACTGCGATATTAAAATAAATTACTGCGATATTTAATAAATAAAAAATTAACAATATAAGATATAGAGCATAAACTATATTCTTACTGTGATATTTAATAAATAAAAATTAATAAACTTATTCCGATACTAAAAATTAATAAACTTATTCCGATACTAAAAAATTAATAAACTTATTCCGATACTAAAAAATCAATAAACTTATTCCGATACTAAAAAATTTATACCCACATAAGGATAAGGTTTTTGTCAGATGGACAGGTGTCTATTACGAAATACTAGTTTATTTAATATTATTAATATAAATAAGTAAAACGTATAGAATAAGATACTGCAAAGTTACTGCGATATTAAAAATAAATTATTGCGATATTTAACAAATAAAAATTTAACAATATAAGATATAGAGCATAAACTATATTCTTACTGTGATATTTAAAAAATAAAAGCTTATATTGAACGTATTCATAAAATAAAAAAATTATATATTGAATAAGTTTATATATTGCAGAATAAAAAAAATTACAATTTTAATGATTCAGCTATAATGTCTTTTTTATATTTGTTAGCATCACTCAACAAAATTTTAACAGCATATAACTTTCTCAGAGTTACCAATTCATTCTTGCTTCCAATTTCTCTTAAAGTTGATCTCCATTGTTTGTCTTCAATTCCAGAAAAGAATTCAAGATGCCTCATAGTAAAAATGCCACAATCTGTTTTATTTTTTGATGTTTGCCATTCCATTTGAAGTCTTTGAGGAGCACACTTTGATGTTTGTTGAGCCTTTGGATGATTTGAAACTTTTAAATAGTGACAAAACAATTTAAATTGGAAAAAAAAAACAAAAAAACAAAAAAAAAGTAAATTTAAAAAGAAAAAATATAAAAATAATAATAATAATATTACCAGATTTTCAGTTGTATTGCCATATATACCAGCACTTTCCTTCAAATTGTCGATAATTAAAAACGACGGATTCAAGAGATTGAAGCAATGAACATAGAAATGGTTTTGCGTACAAACTGGGAAGAAAACCTGTAAAAATTAAATAATAATTAAGATTTAAACAATATTATCTTAATTTTACATAGTAATATTAACAACCATAAAATTTAAATGATTAAAAAAAATAAATAAAAACTTACTAGATTAACTGCAGATAAATCATTAGAGTTCAGATATTTTTTGCTCGCAAAATTAATTGCATTCAAAAATTCTTCTTGTTTCTTCTTAGTGGAAAGTGTATTTTTTTCTCTTCGAGATGACTAAATAAAATTATAAAATAAACATTAGTATTAAATTTAATATACAAAAAATAATAATAATAGTTAAAAAATAAAAGAAAAAATAAAATAACATACCATTGCTTGGCTTGTAAAAAATAATCTTAAACCAGATCCAGGTCTTCTATATTTTTCTTGAAAATTCAAAACAATGGCCCAAATGTCTATGATGTTTGATGTTACAAGTTTTGTTTTATTAACGAGATCTTTAAAAAAGCTACGATTAGTAGGACAAAACAAATCTGAGCCAAAAAAATGATCCCTGCAAAAAAATATATAATAATAAAATAATGATCATTGGATTCAACGCAAATATATTACGAAAATTTTAATAAAATTATAATGAAGAAAACTTACGCAAGATTGCTGTTGTTCTTTTTTTTTATTAACTCTAACACAGACTTTTCGATCTTACTCCCTCCGTCTCAAAATTATAGTCCTCTTTTGACTTTTTCGGTCTTTATTTTTCAACTTTAACCTTAAATATTTTTGTTTATATTACATAGTATTTGATGCAAAATATATGAATGGATTGAGTTTTAAATGTATTTTTCATTGGTATAATTTTTATCAACTATTGTATAACACAAACAAAAATATTTAAAGTCAAAGTTGAGAACGAAAGACCGAAAAAGTCAAAAGGAGACTATAATTTTGGGACGGAGGTAGTATTAAATTTGGTTAGAATATCAACTTTTCGAACATTGAATGGCGACTTCAAAACATCAGTAGGATTCCTTTCTCTATTTACTCTATGCCTTAAGTCTTCATTGTTTTCTTTACAAGCATTTACCTGGAAAAAAGAAATTAAAAAAATAAAAAAATAATTTTGAATTATTTCAAAAAGTACAACTAATTTACTAACATCTTTGCTTAAGTTTTGAAGAGTTTCAACTCCATTCCTCATCTGTAATTCAAAATAACATTTATTGTATGAAAAAAATCTGAATTAAATTGTAGAATCAAAAATTAAACTTTCATTATTTTGATAATATTATTAGTCTATGTTAATACCTTGTTTAGATCTTCTTCAGTCTCTTCTTCAATATATTGAATATCTTCTGATTCATAACCGTCATCTTCTTGAGAAACATCTTCTTCACTTGATATACTCCCAGGAAAAAAATTTATTGGCTCCGGACACTGAATTAAATCCTATAAGAATAACAAATAAGATAAACTCACATATTTATTTAAAATGCTTACTAAGGATTATATTAAACACTTACTTGAGGATTACTTAATTCATTTAATGCTGCTGCTGCAACCATTAGCTGAAAATTTAGGTATAAAATTCTTATTTAGAAAAAGTTTTAAACATTGTAATTAAAATTGCATACTATGTGACACAATAATTAAATACCGTTTTATTTTGGTCTTGAGGAGATTCGGCAAAATCGTTTAGATCTGCAACCTCATCATCTATCATGTCGTTCCCATCTGTCAGATAAAGTAACTTGACATTATTCGCATCTCTTTCTGAACTTTGGTGCTTCTGAAAATTAAAAACCAGGTCTGGAAAATATATTAATAATAATAATAATAATAATAATAATAATAATAATAATAATAATAATAATAATAATAATAATAATAAAATTAAAAAATAATTACCAAACAGAAAAAACATAATTACCTTTGAATTATTGATTTTATAATTCATTGCATCTCTCATGACCTTGTAAAACTCTGGATGTTTAGACAGAGGTTTTTTTGAAAATGTAACGCTCTCAAAACTCTTTCTTTGAATGGTGCATTTTGTTCGGTAACACAAAGCTTATTAAACACAACCATATCGAGTAGCCACAGATTAGTCACATGAGAAGAACACTGAAAACTTGGTTTTCCATCTTTTGTCAAGAAACAAAGACCTTCAGTTGGTTCTTTACAATACTTAAGATCTTCAAAAATGACTCCATCCGGCACTTGCTCATTTCCATGTAATACCTCTTTGCAAATCTTAAAAAAATACTTTTGGTTTTCTGGGTCTTTGAATGGCATTAAACCGATATAACTCTGGTATGCTTCATCCACTGAGATCTCGTTCATCATTTTGGCTTTTGTTAACAGTTTTTGAACTGCATTAATGGTCTTCCTCTTCATTTCGGCATTTAAATTTCTGCATTTATGAATACAAAGCATAAACTCTTTCCATTCTTCAAATCCTAAGTTTTGAAGTTCATTAGGTAAAAGTTTATGCTTCGTTCAGTCATCTAGTGTTACTAAGAATGATGTTTGTATCTGATCAACTTCTTTACAATCAACACTGCAGATTTTTTTATAAGCATACTTCCTTCGATACTTGTATTCCTTCAAATAATGACCCATTTTCTTTATTTCTAATAAAAGCATGGTATTGTACAATTCATCCTTTTGTCTTTCTTTTATTTCAGGAACAGGAAGATTATATTTCAAAGAATCTTCTTCATAAATTCTGCTTTTTTTGGCTTCTGTACCTTCTTCTTCAAACTCATCTGGGTATTCTAAAATCCAATCTTCCGCATACTCAAACATCTTTCGTTGCAGTTTGTTGATTTCATGAAGAAGGATCTTAGTTATGTATCTATTCCTCAAAACATCCATCTGAATTCGATGATGTGGATCTTCTTCATCAAAAATTCCAATATCCCAGTTTTCATCTTCAAACTCATAAAGTTCCATATGAAGCATGACATATAAACCACAGTTAATCTTGTCTTTCTTTGTTCTCCATTTCTAATTAAGCACTTTTGCTTCATTTTGAAGAAACCAATTTTCTGGAATTGGATAATCACGCTTGAGCAAGAAGTCACAAAACAGACATTGTTGTTCACAAAAACTTACATTAATAGGCTATAAAGTCACAAATCTTAAATTGTTAAAAAGATATATATTATTTAAAAAATATCAGAAGATATACATAAAAAAAAAAAAAAAAAAAAAAAAAAACTTACCACAAAATCAAAAACTTTTTGGTATTTTCCTTCATATGTAGCATCTGATTCAAGGTTGTCTAAAATGACAGCAAAACCAGCCCTTATGTTGAAAACTATAACGTAAAAATGTTCATACGCAAGTATTGGAAAGAACACCTATTTGATAAATATCAAGTTAGTGAAATTATGAATAGTAAAGTAATAAAATTTGGATAGAGTAGTAAAACTCTATTTTTTTTTGGCACGATCTTTTTCATATTTATCCATGTCTTTTGGCTGTTAAAAAAATATATATATGTATATATATATATAAATACATAAATAATAAGTAAAAATAGAATAAAAATAAAAAATAACACATATAAAGATATATTAAACTATTAAAAAAAATTTAAGTTTAACTTACAATAACTATAGTTTTGAAGAAATATCTAATCGCTGAGCTATCCTCCTGTGTTAATCTTTCTTCAAAATTTAGAATATTCACAAAGTTAACTATAATTTCAAGCTCAACTTCTTTTTCAGAGGCAAGTGATTGGAAATGAACATTGAGAATAGGTTTGTCTTCTCCAAATTGGAATATCTTCTCCCTAACAAGTAAAAAATGTAAAAGTATGATTAACAAAACAAAAATTGAAAATGATAAACAATTCATGTTAATAGCAAAAACTTATGATATCTTACATAAGATTTTCTTTAGAAGCTTTTTAAAGAATGATTTTTGGAAATAAACACTCAGCTTGTGATTCATATTCTGCTTTTGTATGCACTCGCTTGTTCATATATGGAGATTCAAAATGAATGGATGTTTTCACTTTCTTTTTAGCATCTTTTCTTTTTGATTCTTGACGAAATTGTCTTTGTTTAAATGCTGGAAAGAATTTAAACAGAAATTAGAAAGAATTTAACATGAATCTTATTCCATAACTATAAAAATAAATATATGATTCAAAACCTGGATCTCTATAATATTATCTTCTTTAACACATTCTGCAGTTTCATATTCATTTAAAACCAAGTCATTGCCATCTTCAGTTAAACATTCTCATTTATCTCATTTAAACCCTGAAAAAAACATAAACATAAGAAAATGAAAAAGTTTTATTTAATTTATTTAATTTCGCATAATGTATAAGTAGGAATACAAAAAATATACCTCAGAAATCTTTTCATCTTCATTTGAATAGATTTTCTCTACTTCATTAACAGGAGAAAAATCTTTATGCTCAAACAGATACTGATATTCACAATCATTACTGATAGGTAACTGATTGTCAAAATGAACATCTTTAAATGAACAATGATCCTTTGATAGATTCCTGTCCTTAACTTGTTCACAACCAGATGAGCCGGTATTATACATTGTTTCAGCAGAATCTACAACAGCCAAATGAGTAACGCTAATAGAAGAAGGAAGAGACTCTACATAAGTTTCATCATCAAGTTTCTTCTCAGATACTTCATCTTGCGTATTTGAGATATCATTGCTGTCTTCATTTCCTTGAATCTTCTCAAAGCCACTGTTTGCAGAAACTATAGACAATTCTTCCAGAATGTTGACATTACTTTCTCTGTGATGATCTTCATCAATTTTCATATTAGACCTTTCTAATGCTATTGAATGTAATGAACCAATAATTTTGATGTTTCTTTCAATAGACTGAGATTGTATTATCACATCATCAACTTTGTTACATTCTTTATCTGCAGTATCAGAAATAATGTCACAGTCTTCATTTTCTTGAATTGCAACACGCGAGCCATCTTGACAGACTGCAGATTCATTTCGACCTTGTTCAATCGTAAATTCCATTGTCAATTCATTGACATCTGGTTCATCCACAACTTCCTTTGCAGTTTCATTTCCTCCTTGTACATCATCAACTTCCTTTGTGGGTTCATCACCTACTTTTTCCTTATCCCCATACTTAACTCTTTCATGAGACATCTCTTCAAGCTTTTCAGAAGAAGTGGCTACAGTTTGCAGTGGGGCGTTTCCAGTGTTCTGAGTCTTGTTTGATTCACTCTGCAACATTATAAAACACACAAAAAATGCACATAAAACATACAAAAAAACAAACATAGAACCATACATTTCACATTTTTATATTACAAACCTGCAGAACAATTTTGACTACATTTTCTTCAACAGGTATATCTTGAGAGGGTTTAGATTCGACGATTTGAAGAATTCCTGCGTCATTCAATGTAGAATCTATTTGCTCAAACTGCAAATGCATAAATCACCGATAAATGAGCAAAAAAATATTATATCAATAATAAATACAGTAGAAAGTTACAGAACTGAAAAAACAAATAAAACATTTAAAACCTTATTTTCAGCAGAAATATTATTTTTGGGAATCAAATTGTCTGTAGTATCCAAATCAGCATTTTCTGAACCACTGCATTCAGTTGCTATATCTTTGTTCACGTTTGCTTCATCTACAACTTCGTTTGTGAGTTCATCACCTACTTGTTCATTAACATCTTGAGTTTTCAAAATTGATTCGGTTGCCACATAACTGTCATTTTGTTCCAAGGGATTCTCTTTGTTATGATCCTCATAATTCATATTATCATCCATCTTTGTATCAGATCCTTCCAAATGAAATGAATTTGCTGAATCACCACTGCATTCAGTTGCTTTACCTTTGTACTCATTTGCTTCATTGAGTTTTACAACTTTTTCTGCCTTCGTACTTACAGTACCACCATCTGTGCAAGCATGAGACTCACTTAATGCAGTAACAACTTGAATTTTTCAAACTAATTCAGAAACTTCCATTGTGTATTTATAAGGAGCTGCTTTATCTAAAACTTCCTTTGTAAGTTCATCGCCTACTTGTTCCTTAACATCTTGAGTTTTTGAAAATGATTCGGTTGCCACATAACTATCATTTCTTTCAACAACCATCTCCACTTGAGTACTTACACAACCATCTACTGAGCCATTATCAGAGATGCTTAATACATTAACATCTTGAGTTTTCGAAAACGATTCAGTTGCAACTGAACTCTCTTTAGGGTCCATAACCTTCTCTTCAGAAACACTAGTACATGACTCGCTAAAGGCAGTAAAGTCTTTAGTTTTAGAAACGTCCATTTTTGGTTCATTGGCACATGGTTCGTCCACAACTTCATTTTCTGTTAGGTCTGCAACATCATTTTCCATTTCGGAATCTTCAGGAAAAATATCGTTATTAATCTTTGCTTGAACTTTTAGATTCTCTGTGATTTCAAAACACTTCGTTTGAGAAACCTAAAATAGTAAATAAAGTCAGATGCTAAATTTGGCACAAACAAAATTTAAAAATTGATAAAACTTTAGTTTTCTAAAATTAAAGAAACCTACATGAGTTGATACTACATCTTGGGATGTAATAGGAACAACAAAATCTTCTTGGTGAATTGCCGCTACATCATCTGTGACCATATAATGCTCTTCAGTGACACCTTTGTTATCATGATGTTTAGTTGGAATTGTCATCAAATTTTTTCCAGAACTACTTAATTGCAAATTGACATTTGTTTTCGGAAGTATGTCTGACGTTGCACGGACCTCATTCATTTGAATACAAGACACTTCCAAAAGTAATGAATGTTTAAAATCATCATTTTGTTGGACATACGGAATCTTTGCGTTGTTGTTTGCATTCTCAATAAGTTCTTTTTCAGACAAACCAGTTTCTTGAATTTTGATACAGCCATCCTTTTCAGAACTTGTAGTCAATTCGTCATGCATTGCAACATTACCTTTTGCAGACAATTCAGCATCATCTGTCTTTGAATTTTCATCTTCAGATAAGTGCATATGGCAAAATTCAACATTTGAAGGAGCAGAATCATCTTGAAACGCGCTAACAGGTTCTGCAAAATCATCAAAGGGATTCTCTTTGTTATGATCTTCAGATCCTTGCAAATGAAATAAATTTGCTGAATCACCATTGCATTCAGTTGCCTTACCTTTGTTCCCGTTTGCTTCACTGACTTTTTCAACCTTTTCCGCTTGCTTACTTAAAATAACACCATCTGTGCTAGCTTCAGACTCGCATAATGCAGTAACAACTTGAGTTTTTGAAACTGAATCAAAAACTTCCATTGTGCATTTATAAGGAGCTGCTTCATCTAAAACTTCCTTTGTGAGTTCATTGCCAACTTGTTCTATAATATCTTGAGTTTTCGAAAATGATTCGGCTGCCACATAACTATCATTTCATTCCACAACCACCTTCAATTTGGTACTTACACAACCATCTACTGTGCCAGTATCAGAGATGTTTATTACATTAACATCTTGAGTTTTCAAAAATGATTCAGTTGCAATTGAACTATCTTTAGCGTCCATAACCTTCTCTTCGGAAACACTAGTACATGACTCGCTAAAGGCAGTAAAGTCTTGAGTTTTAGAAACTTCCATTTGGGTTTCACTGGCACATGCTTCGTCCACAACTTCATTTTCTGTGTTGTTGTTTGCATTCTCAGTAAGTTCTTTTTCAGACAAATCATTTACTTGAATTTCGATGCAGTCATCCTTTTTAGAACCTGTAGTCAATTCATCATGCATTGCAACATTACCTTCTGCAGTCAATTCAGCATCATTTAACTTTGAATTGTCATCCTCAGATAATCGCATATTGCAAAATTCAACATTTAAAAGAGCAGAATCATGTTGAAACGGAATAACAGGTTCTGTAACATCATCATCAATCTTCGTATCATCATCCATCTTCGTATCAGATCCTTCCAAATGAAATGAATTCGCTGAATCATCACTTGGTCGTACATACGGTATCTCAGTGTCAGTGTTTTCATGCTCATTAAATCCTTTTGCTGACGCATCAATTTCTCCAAAGCACCCTGTATTTGGAGAAGCTACATCATTTTGAATACACATAAAAGGGTCTTGAACAATATCCTTCAATACATTAGATACAACTTTCATCACGTCATTGTCTTGGCAAACATAATTTTCTGGCTTGTGAGCTTCTTCATTAACAACTATCTCAGTAGTATCTACACCACACGTATCAAAAAAAGGATCATGTGAAACTACACAATCACTTTTCTCTACACAATCACTTTTGTCATTTCCAATCAAAAGTGATAAAAGCTGTTTTTTAAATGCAACAACTTCTTCGTCTTTCGAAAGAATATTATCATATGATGAGAAATTATGTATGCATCTTTTCAAATCAGAAATAACTTCCTGCAAAATTAATGAGTTAATAAAAAATAGTTATTCATTTGTTAATTACTACAACTTGGTTTATTAATTATTTTAATTACTAAAGATGTTTACCTTAACATTAGGTGATTCAGGTTGTTTATCTTTTGAATATTCAAAGTTGGTAACCTGAAGCTGATCAACTTTATCATTACTTGTAAACAACGAATATTCAACCGCACTAACTTGATTTTCTTTTGAAATTTCATAATATTTATTCTGCAACTGTTCATCCTAGATTAAAAAACACAAATCAGTAATTTATATATATATATATATATATATATATATATATATATATATATATATATATATATATATATATATATATTAAATAAAATAAAAATAAGAATAAAAAAATGATAGAAATATTAATATATAAACTTGAATAAATTAAAACCTCTTGCACAGGAACATCAGCCAACTCGTTCTCTTCAGATAATTCAGGCTCATCATTTTGAAAATATATATATATATATATATATATATATATATATATATATATATATATATATATTATTTCAAAAATCAAATATTAACTTCTAAAAATATAATAGATGTTTATAATTCATTTAATACCTCTTTTGTAGAAACAGACAACCAATTGTTGGTTTGATAATTATTTGAAAAATACTCATTCTGAATCTCCACAACCTGGTAATAAAAACATAAATTAGTTTTAGTAACAACTATTAAAATTTAAAATATTATATTAAACATAAAAAAATAAATACCTCGTCAATATGATCATCAACCAAATTAATGTCATCAGCATTAATTGAATAATCAATTGAAATATGATCAACCAAATTGTTATCAGCAGGAGAAAAATGATTTTTTTCAGATAATAATGAATTATCAAAATCATTTTCAACTTCTCTAACTCTTGAACTTTCACATATTTCATTCACTCCAGAATTCAAATATTGGCACTCATCTTCTGAAACTATTTTATTCTGTTTTAGTAAAGGTTTAGGAGATTCAAGTATCGCTTCATCAACTTCTTCATTATTTTTGGCTCTGAAGAAGAACTGATCATCAGAAAAAAAAACTCAGCAAAATTTTTTAGTCGTAAATGTTCAGAGTCCACTTTTCTCAACAACTCTGTTGAGCAATATTGCATGACATCTTCTTTTGATTTGCTTCTTCGGAAGAGCCATCTAATATACAGCAACTGTGGAAAAAAGATTTAATTGTAATCAAAATAAGTATAAAATTTATTGAACTACAAAATGTTTAAAAATAGAAACATACCGTCAGAAACGTTATAGGTCCACAATACTGATTGTTTCGAGAATTTTTCTTTACATCATGTTTGTTGAGAGCTAGAGAATCGAGCACTAAACCACACCAATCAACTCTATTAATGTTATCATAATGCTGAACAAGAGATGGTAAAAATTTCATATTTGATTCTCCTCCCTTGCATGATGATATCATTGTGCTGACCAATAAAATAATGAAATTTAACTTGAAAAGATCATTTACTTCATTAGTTGCAACAATGAAGTCCTTCAGATTTTTGGAAAAAGACCTATCTTTAGTTTTCATGATAAGTTTTCCATCTCCATCATAGTATTGTTTCCAAAAACTTTGAAGATCGAATTTCATTTTCTTGTAAGATGTCCTTTTTGCAAAATGAATTCCTAAATCTCCTTTTGGAAAACCTATAATATCATGCACTAAATCCCTTGTTATCTTAATCTCGTGTCCTTTAAAAACCAGTGATTGTTCTTCAACATTGTAGCACTCTAGGATTTTATACACAAGATTTGATGGTATAAGAGAAATATTTAGATTTAAAATCTTCTCAAATCCCAATTCTCGTACATATTCTCTAAGACAAGGAACTGATACTATATGCTTCACCGCTTCGTACAAGCTAAGAGGAGCACTTCTTATTCTCATATCTGTTGAATCTAGACATTCTTCAGTATCTAGGTAAACTTTACCCTTCTTTGTCAGTGTTTTCCTTTGTTTATGAACAACATCATTCCTAACAGAGACATTGTTATCCGGAGTTGTTGTACTTAATTCTCCTGAAAAATTTAGTGTTCTTTAATAATTATCTGATTTTGAAAATAAGGTATGTTGTTCTTTGCAGCTAGAAGATAGTCAAAAGCATGAGATTAATAATGCAGAGTACAAAGTTTCTTAGTTATCAAAATAAATAACATTAAAATATGTGTATTTTTGGAATGTGCGAACTAAAACCAAATCTATAATAATCACTATACCTTCAAGTTAATAAATGACAATTATCGAAATGACAAAGGACAACGGGTGCATGAAGTTAGATTCAAGTTTATTCCTAATCAAAATAAAACTAAAGATATAAGTAGCTAAAAGTGATGATTATAAAACACCAGTTAATTATTATGTTTTCAAAAATAATTTTTTGCCTACTTTGAGAAGAACCTCATAAAACGGAAGAAATTTCAGTCAAACTACAATCCTATTAAATGTTAAAATCTCAGATTTGAGCTAGTTATTACACAATTGCTTGAAAACAAAATACGGTGTACATAGATATTGGGGTTTAAAGAAACTGAATAATGTTGAGGATGTGGGGTACGTCTAGTTGTGTACATATAAAAGTAAAATAAGAAACTAAATCAGAACAATGCTAATTAAAAGTTATTTTTATTCAATAGATGATAAAAAAAGCTTTAAAAAATAAAATCTAATTATAAATATATATGCAATGTAAAAATAACTTATTAAAACATACTCTTTTTCGATGATATCTTTTTTTTTTTTTTTTGACAACAGTGACTTCCTTTTCTGTATCCAAATCAGTATTTTCAGAATCTTCATCATCACTAGACAAAATAAATTCGTCTTCTTCATCATGTTCTTCTGTATAAGAAATTAAAAATAAAAATAATAAGTAAAAAAAACTACGTAATTGTAGATTACTTAATTATAATGTAATTGTAGGTTACAGTTGTTTAAATTTTAGATTACGGATATCTAATATATGATATCAAAAAATGCAATATATAATACACATAAAATCATTACCATACCTTCAACAGCATCATCTATCTCAGAATAGTTAACCTTTGACTTTTTCCGTTTATCCTGCTATAATAAATATTGTTCTTCACCTAATAAAAAAATAAGTAACAATTTATTAAAAATATAAAAGTAATGATATAATGATTTAAAAAAAATATATCAATGATTACCTTCATTTAGACGATCTATAAAACTTTTACGTTTCTTAGGTAATTCAGATTCTACCATTTGAAGATAGTTCCTTCCATCTGAATTACCTTCCCCTTCCATAATACCATCTAAGAATAAGATTAAATAGTAACAATTGTTCATTTAAAAAGTAAAAAGCTGACTTTATAATTTTACGGTTTTATCACAATACATCAGTTTTAGAGATATTAATGATTCACAATAACTTATAATTACAAAAATACCTGTTGTTGCTCTATTTTTATAAGATAACATTATCCTTTTTGAAACTTTAGGCTGTTTTGAATTTTCAAAGTTGTATACGTCTGCGTTTACTTGATTTATCATTGTATCATCTAGAAAAATAAATAAATAAATAAATAATAATAATAATAATAATAATAATAATAATAATAATAATAATAATAATAATAATAATAATAATAATAATAATAATAATAATAATAATAATAATAATAATAATAATAAAATTTAATCAACTAAAATAGTTTATATAAGAGTTAAATATAATAAAATTATAAAATAATTAAATCATCTAAACATTTATCAAGTTATTATAAGAATCATAAACTAACTATCACTTAAAAAACATTTAAATATAATTAATATCGGAGTTCAAAGTATTCAAATTAAAAAAATTTGAAAATAACATAATATCAATTTCTTATCAAATAAAGAACTCATTACTAGTTATTTGCTTGAAATATGATCAAAACATTTCATCAAACACTTAACATGCATTCAATCAGATAAAAAGCGTAAGCAGAAAAAACATAACATCTACCTGTATATTCTAAAATAAAAATAAAAAAAATAATAAACTAAAAGATATATTAACTAAAAACTAACCTTGAGCTTTACTTTTAGTAGATCCTGAAAAAAAGATTCTAACTGAAAAAAATAATAATTAAAAAAGTGTTAGAAAATAATATGAGAAGTTAACAAATAAGATGAAAAAAAACTATATAATTCGCGCATTACGTTTTTTGGTTCCTTTGTTATCTGAAGAATTAAGAGAATCCACCGGATGACTCATTGTATCTAATTTGATTTCTAGTTGAAGTTTATGATTTGTGATACTGCGTGTTTGGTATATGAAACGATCACAATATTTCTCAATATAATAGTCACAACGATATTGGACTAATTTTTGGGTTTAATAACAAGTGGGCTCTTATCATGTATAAAAAGTTAATTTTTTAAATAGTCAAAAAGGCTAATAACTTTTTGGTCTAATAACAATTAGGCTTCTATCTTATGGGAAAAAAAAAAAAAAAAAAAAAAAAAAAAAAAAAAAAAACACTTGCTTTTACTTAATTTTAAAGTTTGATATAACATATTTTTCTCTAGTTTTTATTTATTTATTTATTTATTTAATTTTTTTATAAAAAAAACAAAACAAAACAAAAAGAAGAGGCTAGAGGAATGTTTTTAAACTAATCGGATTTTGCAATCCTTTTCATTGTTGAGCGTTGCTGTTAGCTTGTAGCGTGTACCTTCTTTTGATGAATTGTTTCCGATTCAATCTAGTATTGTTTGTTGGCTGGTACTTTTGATGGTAGTAGAACTAAGTTAAAATACTTTCGATCAAATGTATTTGCAAAATGTCCCTTCGGTCATATAATTTTTTGTTTCTATACATACTTAGTCTGATAGAGAATCATTCAATATACAGTGCACCAACATACAAACATGATAAGTTTATTGAATATTTTAATACAAACATGAACCACTTAGATTGAACACTTGCGATACTCCTCGGTTTGAACTATTACAAAATCTTGAAATAACTGACAAAGTTTAGCTGTGTACGATTTTTGTCTTTGGCATTTCTGGTGTGATTCTTCTTCCAGTAATTTTACTCCATACTTTAGTAATTCTTTGCAGCAAAAGGTATTGGTGACAGCAACGGTAAAATCTACCTGATGTTGTGCATGTCCAACACCGCTGAAATTCGAAGCCAATGGTGAATAAACGTTAAATTCTTAGTCTAATACATGGAAAAGTAATACCTATGGAAATGTAAACCGATTCTTTTCAGAGTCAAAATTGTACCTTATAATCCGTTAGGGCCTGAAACATGAATGTTGCAAGCTGCCTGCAATGGTAAAACTGCATGTATCTGTTTAAAAGGAACAAGATAATAATGTCAACATGTTAATATATGATTTTCTTTATAAGCACCAATATTTTTTTTACTTTTATAGTTATGTACCAAATGTTTTGGTCTTGTTATTTTTTAATTTTTTTTTCTAGATTTAGCTATTATTTCCCACTGCAGAATTAATTACTCAAAGAGATTGTGATGTGAAAGGTTGGGGTTCTCTGAATGTACTTGGAAGATGAACTAATCATGAATTACTATTCATTGGGACAGGCTCAAATAAGGGTAATTAAAGCTTGTAAGACTTTCCAATTACCCTCATTTCATTGCTATAAATATTAAGGCTGAGATATGTGAATCAAATAAACACACAGTAAAAAAAACCTAATCACTTCATTTTCTATAAGGAAAAAAAACAAAAATGCAAACTCCAATGCCATTCTATAAAGAACTAGTTGTTGTCGCCGGTTCGAGCTACGTCAAGGATGTCATGGCTGAAAAATTCAAAAGGGAGGTAACCGTATTGAGGCTAGATGAGCTAGAGCTGACCAAGAAGGCACAGGAAATGCGATCTCGTGTTGCTGAGAGGGAGCTGCTACTCGTAGAGTTGGAACTCTTGTTCCCTTTCGAGTCGACCCAGCGAAGCTTACTAGAACTGAACACTCTTCAGACACAGGACCTGAAAGAGGCTGCCGAGATACTTGTGGTTGTGATGAAGAAAAAGACCCGTATTGACCAGTTGCTTTCCTTCGTTGAAAAGCTCAAGGCGTTGCCGTACTAAGGGTTTTTTTGTTGTTAATATTTTTAGTGTTGGAAGTTTATGGGTATTGTTTTGGGAACAATCTTTTGGTGGCAGTGGTAAGATGCAGTACTTTGTTTTTATCGTCTTCTAGTATCGTTTGATGTATTTGGCACTTACTTTTCGAACCGTTTGGTATTTATGTATTATGTCTTCTTATTAGTTGTTTATAACTATGTGTGGTATAAAAGAGGAAATAACAAAACAACTAAAGGCGCCGAAAACGTAAAAAAGGAATACCTTGGAAGTCTGCTGAACATACTTATTAAAGCGAATTCCACTCTCCAAAAACATGAACTTGTCCTTCTTTGTTAGTATACACGCATCTCAGTTTTGGTTTGACTCTAATCATCTGTAGACGCACAAAAAACTATTAAAACAAAACACCCAGTGGTATGAAACTTGTGTTTAAAAACTTGTGTCAACTACAACATAAACTATCTATATTGACCATAGGGGCTTTTACCCCGAAATCATTCTTAGGGATGCATGTGCATAGCTTAGTGCCGAATATACATTACCACACCAATGTTTTAAGTTTTCCATGGCCTTCTGTCTAGTTTTCCCTAAGATACGTTTCATAATAACAATACTTAAACACAACATGCCTAACACACATTCCACTCTACAAATAGAAATCAGACAAATGTTCTATCAAGTAAATAACAATAATTGAAGATGACTATGTAAAAAAGAAGTTGGTTCATTAAACATTGCAACAAATAATTGAAGATGACTATGTAAAAAAGAGACCAAAGGCATGGTATACAGAGCTCACCTTTTGTCTAAGAGAAAACAACTTTCCGATTTTCCATGTCCTCTCTTGTTTTCCCTTTTGTCTAAGAGAAAACAACATCATGTTGGCCATAACCTGAAACATAAAACAAACGGATAAGACATGATGAAATGACTACAGGTATATAATAATTCTTAAAAAAAATAAACGAAAACGAAATCTCTTGTGGCGTTCAGTCCATTGTAGCTGGCAAATCGAGAGCTACATTCCCATGTACTACGCCTGTATTGGAGGTTCCAACCTTTTTAACACAGCCCTGACATCAAAAAACAAGTCTCTGAATGCAACTATAATAATAACTAAATAGATTAGCACTATCATTTTTTCAGATGTACCTTACCATTGAAGTGTTCGCGACGTCAGTGCTTAAGTACCAGTGAACCACCAGAGGAGATGACATGGTTATTCCAGATAATATATTCAGATGCAAGCATGCTTTGTGGTTGAAAGGCATGTCAGATACTTGATAGATAACTGGATTTCTCCAACTCTGACATACCATTCAATCAGCAAAGCCGGATAGCCAGAATAGTTAAATGCTCTTCCGATAACTACACGTATGTTGTTTATGAATGAGGAGGAGAGGAAGTGGTTTAATTTTTGTGGGTCAATGTTATTGGCAATCCATATTTATCGGGTAGATTGATCCACTATGCACCAACATCTCTGAAGTTTCATTCCTGGACAGAAGTTCGGTAAACTTTTAAGTGAGTGTAAAATGAGAATAAATTATCTTTGTATTTGTTTCTCTCAAATATTGTGGTATGTAACATAAGCGTTGTTCATTATGAATATTGATACCTATTATCAGGACTCATAGAAACATTTTGCAGTTAAACTACTTTTACCAAAGAACCCATTGAATTCGTCTGCACACTATATGTCAGCTACCTCACCTCTATATCGACCAATGCTAAGAATGAAGAACAAGTTGTAAGATATAACATCATAGTTCTTAAACCGGCTTGTTTAACAACTATATGATAGAGAGTGAGTACGATTCTCATTGTCAAGCAAATATTTGTATTACTACCACTAAATACTAACTTTTGTAATCTAAAACATTTACAGATAAACATACTTGTTACATAGCAATAGTGAGCACCAACCTCATTAGCAATAGATGTCTCTAAGACTATTGTTACTCAATACTTGTCGCTGCCACTCAATACTCAATAAACTTTATTACAAGCAGATCGGTAAGTGAGTCATGGTGTGTGCATTCTTTTCATGTGAATAGACAGCATGACAAAGGATTAGGGATCCTAATAAACAAATAAATAAAACTCATGTATTTGTATTTCTGTGTACTTTACAACTCATATATTTGTATTTCTATTCAAGTGACCTACAGTTTATCACATGTTACATTTTCTTTAGATACAAAATCAGTCACATGACTTAAACATTTCACCATTGATTATTCTAACAAAACTTATTAAGAAATGAATATCTCAAAAGTTGTTATCATGAAATAAATATCTAATTACCATTTAACCTAACGGAAATAAAACATAACACACATTGCAAATTAAAGAGTTGTTCGGACTACCATATTTGTAACACCAACAGGAATTTGACCTTCGTCGCCTGCCACAGCCTCACCCACCATTCAAAACACTAAAATCAAATAAACAAAGCAGACAATTAGATTCAAACTTTACCATAAACACAACACAAAAGCAATACATACTTACGTAAAAAATACGAAAAACTATTTACATCCCATGGTTACCTTCAGAAGAAGACAAAACACACAGACCAAACTCTTAAAACTCAGTGGCCGGTAACCAAGCCGCTTCATAAACCTAATGAAACTAAAACAGACTAACTTTTCCCTATGTTTCACATGCCATACAGTAGTGAAATACAAAGACCAAAAAACAACAGAGGATGCAGGAATCTAAGTATAAAACATCATCTCAAACTCTACTACCCATGGCAAAACTCTATTATCAAAGCAAAACTCTATTATCAAGTCGTCACATTGACCTGTATTTTGTACATGGCATCTACAGCCATAGGTTTAGCACTGATTAACGACTGCCTTTGCTTTTTAGTGCAACTATTAGCTCTCTTATCAATTATATGTTTATTATACCATAAATTACAACAATATAAACACTGATACATATCAGAAAAAAAGCTACGATCATTTACCATAACAAAAGAATATACTAATAAACATAACCTTCAAATTATATTACCAACCATCAAAGTTCATACATTCCAGTTATCATTCCCAAAAAAAAAGTTCCATGATAACAAATCCATACATAAACTGAAATTTCCAAAGGCAGCCCTAACCAACATACATACTTCTAATAAAAATACAAAAGATAACCAATATATACCACATCAAGTGGCCAGCCCATCACTCAAAAAAGTGAAGATTGAACTTCTTTTCTTCTCTTCCTTCACGCGCCAGATTAATAGTCTTGATCAACCCAGCAAGTACCTTCCTCTCTCTCTTCAAAGTCTCCTTCAGTCGGTCCAAACCAATGTCACCGTGCTCATGTAACGGCAAGAAACCCTCCCCTTCTTCCACCAAGTTCTCTAACCACTTAACCTTTGCAGCTAATTGATCACGCTGCTCACCAAGCACCATTAACAACTGATCATTCTCGGTATCATCCTGGGCAAATGCTATATGCCAGCAATCCTCAATTTTGTTGGAACCAGCAGCAGACTTTAACTGTTGGAAATTAGGGGTGCGCGCAAGAGCATAAGCAGATGTTGTTGGTTGTGAAGCCATGATAGAAGCAACGAATTACAGAGATGGAGATTGAAATACAGTGGAAGAATTAGAGAGGTAGAGTTTGAATTACAGAGATTAGGGTTTGCGTTTGAATGAAAAGGGGGGAGAAATGCCCTTTTATAAGCAAGCCAAAAAGGCGT
>JARVZY010007807.1:2500-12500 GCA_030686995.1 Artemisia argyi | reverse complement strand
TACATAATTTAAATGTGAAAAGTTGTCCTCTAAAAAAGAAAATATTGAATGAATTGATCGTAAATTATCGAATTTAACTAACCCTTTCTTTTTCTTTTCTAGGGAAGATATTAATCGCAGAGACAATGGAATTTCCAGAATAATTGAAGAAACCTCTGACATTACTTGCGAATAAAAATTATTGTTGTGCCCCAATTGTTTAGAATCATTAACAGAAAGAATAAAATGATTCTGTTGATACATTCGAATGATTAAACGTTTCACAATTAGTAAGCTGAATTTATTGTCATAACCTACATTTTCCAACAAAATAGATCTATTTAAACCATGATCATGAGCAAGTACATAAATATACTCCTGAAAGATAAGTGGATATAAGAAAGAGTGTTGTTGAGATCTATCTAGCCCTAAATAGCTTTGGAATTTCTCCATTTGAAATTCTATTTAAATGAAAGGTAGAGGATTTTTGGGATTATAAATGATACATAGTGCGATACAGTCAAAACAAGGTATTATAGTACAAACCAAATAGATACCTCGGATACAGATAAACTTATCAACGGATTCTCTATCCTCTCTTTTTCCATTTAAATTTAAGTATTTATGTTCGTTTTCATTATAGGATAACAAGATGATTAGAAATCCTTTACTTTTTTCAACCTAATCGCTCTTTTGATTTTGGAAATTTTTTATCAATATACTGTTTCTTATACACATACGTTTCCATTATGAAATGGAGAATGATAATATTTAGGATTCATTAAAAAATCAGGAATACATTCCTGGGAGAAAGCCTTCCCGTATTGGGCACTAATATTTTTTTAACGTCTAATTAGATCGGGTAATCGTTCAAATTAAGAACGGAAGCTCGTTGCTTTTTCTTTCCCTAAAAAAAAATGAAATGAATTGAAGCTTTGGGGCCCTATCCATTTATTAATTCGACCCAACTTGAAATTGACTTTAGTTTCCTACCTTTCAATAAATTAAAGAAGGCTTTGTACCGAGCCGGAAAGAATAAAATATTCTCAAAACTCTTAATTGATACGACATGCTATTTTTTCCATTCATTCCCTTTCAGGATCAGTCGTGGTCTTCCAAACTTTACCGATGGTATGGACGAATCCCTCGCTTCATCTAAATGTGTAAAAGATCCTAGCCGCACTTAAAAGCCGAGTACTCTACCGTTGAGTTAGCAACCCAAATAGAAAAAGGGGTATGTAGATACAATCAGAATAAAAAAAAATTATTAAATCAAAGCATTAATCTACGAAATAAAAAATAGAAAAAAATTTCTAATCTATTTGGAACATAAAAATGACTAAATTAGATGAAAAAAAATTCCCGATCAAAATAAATAAAGAAATGTAAAAAATGCTAGACCATCCCCTATTTCTATGTTATACACTTTTTCAATCAAAAATCCGGGTATCAAATCCAACGAACCCATCATTTGAATCAACAGGTAAAAAAGAAAACCTATGGGACGGAAATAAATAGAACTGCTTATCACGATGAATTATATTTGTTCGATACAATGTTGTCAATATAAACGTTAAGAAAGGAATACGATGGAAAAAAAAAACAAGAACTTAAATTGAAAGAATAGTAAAAAAGGGACTTGTGTTGGATTGGCACTGCATATACATATATACTAAAAATTTTAGTTTAGATGGAGAATAAACAAAGAAGAAGTAGAAAAAGTATTTATGCAATCAAGAGTGTATTGAATCCATATAGAATAAAGAACTTCGATTCCTTGTTTCTTACTTGATATTAGAGGTCGAATGAAAACCATCCAATTGCAGGTAATGCCAAAATAGTTCTATTTTGTGAGGATGAATCAAATAAGGGTTTCCTTAGAAAAGGATTCTATCAAAAAAGATTCTATCAAAAAGGATTCTATAAAAACAATGATAACTAGATACGAATAGAAGAAGAAAAGAAGGAAATAAAAAAACATAGTATAGAAAAGATATCCAAAATGATATAGAAATCATTATCCTACCCTTATTTTTTATTTCCTTAATTTAATTGAATTTCATTTGATTAGGGCAAAACCTCTGCCTTTTTTAAAATATCCTGAACAGTTCCTGTAGGTTGAGCACCTTTTTCAAGGAAATAGAGAATAGCGGGAACGTTTAAATAAGTTTGATTCTTGATCGGATCATAAAAACCCACTTTCTGAAGATCTCTTCCTTCTCATCGGGATCGAACATCAATTGCAACGATTCGATAGACGGCTCATCGGGATAGATGTAGATGAAAAAGAACCCCCCCCCCCTAGAACCGTATAGGAAGTTTTCTCCTCGTACGGCTCGAGAAAAAATGATGTTTTGTCTATGGATAAAATTAGAATTAGAATAAATAGAAAATCTGTAAAATGAATTATTCTATAATATAATTTCAAATTTCAATTTAACTCATAGTCATTTTTATTTAGCTGCGTTGCTGAAAAAAAATCATTTGTACTCATAACTCAAGTTCAATAATATAATAATAATAATTCTCAAATATATTAAAGATTTTTAAGATATTTTTTTATTGAGTGGTCTTTAACCCACCGTTTTTGTCTCGTTTAAAATTTATTTGGATTCTTTATTCGGATCCGTGAGACAATTGAAGTGGTGTTTCCTTGTTCTGGGATCCTTTATTTTTGTTTTAAATCATTGGGTTTAGACATTACTTCGGTGCTTCTTAATCCTTTCAAAATGGTAGCAACATACCCCTTTTGGGATTTCTTTCTATCAAAGAATCATACCGAGGTTGATTCATGCGCGATACACTGTCGATCGAAAAAGTTTTAGCCGTTCCAACAATTTTGAAAATTTGTTGGAATGGAATCCTTTCGATTTCTATATCGAAGATATACTTACGAAGTTGTTCCAATTTATTAATTGGCATTAACCCTAGATCGTTGCCCCTGAGAAATTAATAAATACTTTCTACTCGAGCTCCATCATGAACTATTTACATTAGAACCCAATAAAAAAAGAAGGGTTCTAGTAGAATAGAACAAACGACGTCGAGCCAAGAGCACCTTCATTCCTATATAAAATGGTGGATGTAACAATAAGAATCCACACCGGATCATGTCCTTCAAGTCGCACGTTGCTTTCTACCACATCGTTTTAAACGAAGTTTTACCATAACATTCCTCTAATTTGGAACCAGTATGGAATTGATTCAATTATGGAATCATGAATAGTCATTGGTTCAGTCGGTACAGAGACATAGTTATTTATATTTAATAGAGAATATCTACACAGATAATAAAGATTTTTCTGAATAAATTTTAGCAAAATGCCGTCTTTTTTTGTCTGAATATAACATTTTTCTATAAATCTCTATCTCAAAAAAATATCTAACAGAAATATTAAGAAATCCAAATATAGAAATAACATAACTAACAGAAATCGCACAAATAAAATAAATAAATAAATTCTATTTGACTCTGCCTCTTCAAGTGACTCAATAAGATAGACTGACCATTTTCAACTTCCCAACCTAGAAGGAATCATTACAAATCTTGATAGTTGAAAAAGTTTTCTACTTCTACATCATTCTTTGAGTCAAGTTTTACTCCTTTTTATTATCATAAAAAAGCAAGATCTCTCTTTCTTTTCAAATGGAATTGTCAATGATGCAAAGCAAATAAGCTAAATAGATCGAACAATAAAAAGAAATATCATTGTTAAATATTTAAATTTTCATATTTTAGGGATGCAATTTAGTTTTCACAAAAATGGAAACACTATTGTCACTGAAATAGGATAACCATACATACCTATAGGCTAAGCACTTCCTCGTTTTATATGTATTTTCATATTTTTTTAACCTGAGGTTAAGTAATCTTTTTCCAACTGTGATCTATGCCCCATTTTCTATGGGTCACAAAAGGGTTCAGTTACTTTTGCATGTCATTTGAACTCGATTTAGTTTGGTTTGTGAAAAAGTCAGATATGATTCCGCGAAGAATAAAAAAAGTCTATCCAAACCTTGAAACAGAACCTTGTTGAACAAAAAAGAAGTATTAGAATACAATGGATATGCTCTGGGACGGAAGGATTCGAACCTCCGAATAGCGGGACCAAAACCCGTTGCCTTACCGCTTGGCTACGCCCCATTTCTATTTTTATTGGATACTTATACTATTAAAGAATAATATTGGTATTAAGTGTTCGTCAATTCCAGTCCAACTATAGAAAATCTTTATTCTTTATAGAATCTATTATAGATTCGTGCTAGGATTTTGGCATGTGTATCTCTAGAATTAATTCAATGGAATTTATTGATCATTACATATAATTCAATTAAGATATTGTATGAAAGTATGATTTCTTCTATTCTCCTTTGAGAATCGGAGGATTTTTGATTGAGCGGAAAAAGAAGGATTTTTTGTCTACCTTACTTTACTTCATTTTTCCTTATATCAATAACTCAATCAAAATGCAATTATCTCGACGAAAAAAATGTCTGTTATGCTTAATATCTTTAGTTTGATCTGTCTTAATTCTGCCCTTTATCCGAGTAGTCTTTTCTTGGCCAAATTGCCCGAAGCCTATGCTTTTTTGAATCCAATCGTAGATGTTATGCCAGTCATACCCCTGTTCTTTTTTCTTTTAGCCTTTGTTTGGCAAGCTGCTGTAAGTTTTCGATAAGATCTTTAATACTATCCTAGAAAATTCATATTTATTCGAGAAAAATTATAACAATTGATAAGATCAAATAAGTCTGACAGTATGAACCTTCGATTCAAACATTGAAATTCTCGGATAGCCACGAGACGCCCTATTTCCTGATTTTAATCCTTTTTACGGCGAAATACCTTATTAGCTTCGGGTCCCTTACAATATCTAATTTGGGTATGAAAGTGATTTGTGGTAATCAAAGACTCTGATTACAAATTTCAACTTCATTTGAATTTCTGAACATTCTTTTCTATTTCTAGAATTCTTTTCTTGGTGTCAAAATAGGATATGTGATATAAAAATGGAGGATCTATTGTCTTTTCTCGTTTTTCTTTTTCAAAAAATGATCTTGGAGGTTGTGTAATGCTTACTCTCAAACTTTTCGTTTATACAGTAGTAATATTCTTTGTTTCTCTCTTCATCTTTGGATTCCTATCCAATGATCCAGGACGTAATCCTGGACGTGAAGAATAATTTTTTTGTTTTTATTGCTTGATTTTATAATTTTCTTAAGATTTTTTTTAGCTATTCCACACATTTAACAAGGAAAAAATAAAAAGGGGTTTGCAAAATTTGAAAGAAAAAATGGAAACTCATCAACGGAAACGGAAAGAGAGGGATTCGAACCCTCGGTACGAATAACTCGTACAACGGATTAGCAATCCGCCGCTTTCGTCCACTCAGCCATCTCTCCCAATTGAAAAAGATAATTACTATGTTACATTACACATCAAGTAAGGATTAAAGAAAGTATTTCTTTCACATTCTTTATCGTTATTATATAATTAGCAATTCAATTTAGATGCTCGAAAGATCCAAATAGAAAGATAAATAAAGAACACCTTCTTTCTTTTATTTTGTTCGAAGTGCCTTTTGGGCCTGGCCCGGTCAATACCCAGCCAGGCCTTTTTTTGTTCCAACGAATTCCCTTTATTTATAGGCAACATACTATAATATAAATAGCCAATTTGGTATCTGTATAAGAATATCCGTTCTGGGGTTTACATATACCTATAATTTTTGTTATAATGGAAATTGAGAAGGATTTTTGATTAAAAAAATAAATTAAGTATGTATCAAAAAATTTTTGCTTATTCTTATGTCATTAGGCAAACCAAAATTGATATTCAAATCCAAGAATAATTCACGAATTGTCAGTCAATAAATAGTTAATGGTTCCCATAAATTTAGGCTTTTTGAGTGAAAATATACATTTGATTTTTCAATATAAAAGTGAGTGGAAGTTTGTGTGTTTTGAGATACTATACAATCAATCGAAGGGGCAGATCAAATACAATCAAAAGGGGAAAAAACGGTTTCTTTTCTAATTTTTTCTAAATTTAGAAAAAAGGATTAAAAAGGGATGCAAGTACAATAAACTCAAGTTTACTAATACAACTCAAAAAGGGAAATTTTTATCCTATTGTGTATCGTTTTGGCGGCATGGCCGAGTGGTAAGGCGGGGGACTGCAAATCCTTTTTCCCCAGTTCAAATCCGGGTGCCGCCTCATCAACAAACGAATCGAAATCTCTTGTTCTGTTCCGCTATTTTTTTATGTTCTGGGGATTTTGTAAAAGATTGGAAATCTTTGAATCTAAAATTCAAAGAAAGATTATAATGGTCGAAGCAAGACTTCCAGATTCTCTTCTACTGCTAATGTAATGTCTATTGATTGGGTCTTGAATTACATTGGATAACCGGCCGAGAATTCCACTACTAGTTGGGAAAGTACTTTCTATACTGTAATCTACATATATAGACTCGCGAGAATCTCTGAGTGTTCAGGCATTCAATCACTATTAGATTGAGATTGGATAGATAATTTACCTTTTATAGAAAATAAAAAAAAAAGCCCAAAACAATTTTTACCCCTCGTCAAGAGTATAATATACTATATCCCAACTCCTTCAGAGAGACAATCGGGAAAGGGTACGGATTATAAATCATATAGGAATTTTTAAAATCCATTTATTTGATTGATTCATCAATAGTGTTCGCCCAGAATCCCTTTTTGACTCTGGACCATTCATTCTACTATTATTAGTGAGCAATAATGGAATAATTCTATCATAGAGATAAGGGACATAATTCACATGGATATAGTAAGTCTCGCTTGGGCTGCTTTAATGGTAGTCTTTACTTTTTCCCTTTCACTCGTAGTATGGGGAAGAAGTGGACTTTAGAAGCACTCCTAATTTAGTTGAGAAATGAAAAGGTATCAATTGTTTTATAGATCGTTCTGCAACGCATTCTTTATTTAAATTGAAATAATTTTCAAATAAAAATATCTTCATTTCGAAATTCCATTAGATTCTAGTGGAGAAATGTATTCTATAACAGTAAAACAATTATTTCAGATTCATTGGAAGTTTTCAGATTCATTGGAATATAAATATATATATATATATAAATGTATGAAAGAAAAGATTGGGTCCTACGTCAATTCCAAATATGGATTAATAACTACATATATTGAATTGAAGATTGAAGATAGAAGCTAATATAGCATACCCTTTTTATTAGAAAGTCAAGTACAACTTTATACACTACTATAACACTAATAGAGAGTATGGTAAGTAATAAAGCAATTTCTTACTTACCATACTCTCGGATCTCATAGAATATCGCCGATTATAGCCCCTTGATTTCAGCAAAAATAGAATACTTTTCTTTTGATTTCTTCAAAGAATTCAGAAGTCGAGTTTCATTTAAAGTAATTAATTAATTATTTTGACTTACTGTTTTTACGTAAATTATAAGTAGAAAAGCAGTAGGAACTAAAATGAACAGTGCAGTAGCAATAAATGCAAGAATATTTACTTCCATAATCTCATCGTTTTTTTTTATTTCACAATACAATAACTCGGGATTTAATCCCATAGAGATGATAAATCTTTCACCTGTCAATTCAATGAATGCATTACCTATCGATGATATTGAATCGGATCAATATCATGAATAACAATATCTGAGCTATTAAATTAATTAGTCGTGGAGAATTAATAGTATATAACATATGAAGATCTTTTATCCATACCGAATCCAAGATAGGATTCCCGGACCAATCAAAAATTCCTTTATTTATCCTTCTTTTCTGTTCTTTCTTTTCTATAACCTACCTTAGGTCTTCCTTCTAGAACCATCAAATGAAGTATAATCTAACCCGTCCGTTTCCATTAACTACAAAACCCCACCAACAAACAATACAAGCGAAGTGGAAAAAGACAGGAATTAGGTTTTAAATTTTAGTGATCCTCTTTTCTTTGGAAGACAAAACAAAGAAGTATGAGAAAGACGAGTCGCGGCCGAAAAGATGAAATATTCTGTCAACTTCACTATTTTAGTTATTTTCATTTTATTTTAGGGTGTGTTCTTTCTTCGAGAGAATCCTGAAAAAAAAAAAATAGAGGGAAACCCCTTCGGAATTCAATTATTCTCTCTGTCCCTTCATTTCACAGAAAATGGAGAGGCGAATTGATGTACTTATTGGATCCGTCGGGACTGACGGGGCTCGAACCCGTAACATCCGCCTTGACAGGGCGGTGCTCTAGCCTATTGAACTACAATCCCAGGGAAATAAGAAGAGATCTAGCAGAAAATTTAGATTCTTTTTTTTATTCTCTTGTCTTGTATCAGGTATTTCTTAAGAACAAGAGGGTTATACCATCTGATAGTAGATTGGCGAATTGTTGGGCCGAGCTGGATTTGAACCAGCGTAGACATATTGCCAACGAATTTACAGTCCGTCCCCATTAACCACTCGGGCATCGACCCAACGCCTAATTCATTTTAGACGTTCCATAATCAACTTCCTTTCGTCTCCCAAGTAGACTTGACAAATACATATCACTTGAAATCAAATATAACATTTGATATAAAATAGAAAGTCTCTTCTGAGTAGACTAATAGAAGGACTTGACAAATACGGATCACTTGATAGAAAATCCCACTCCTATAGTCTTTAGTCTTGGTATACCCCCAGAGGGACTTGAACCCTCGTTTTCTCCGTGAAAGAGAGAGGTCGTAACCACTGGACCATAGGGGCCTATGCCACCTTCATTCATAAATCAACTAGAAATAGGTAATAAGACAAATACCATAGGTAACTAAGGCCACCTTAACTTAATATAACTCAGGCCTGGAGCCGCCTTTAGGATTTAGGTGATGCATAGTATATAAATAAAAGGGAAAAACTCGTTAACTATTCTGAGGATTAATGGTAATCAAACTTTACCATTAAACTATACAATCTTGAAACTTGATTTCATTGGTCTTTCTCGTCTTTATCTTTCTGATTCCCAAAGGGTTATGCGTTGGATCCAAGATCCTTCACTCCGCAGTAGATTCAAGGTGGTTTACCAAACTATGATTTGTTCGGTCAAATTATATTGAGCCCTAAGTCATACTGTCAATTAACGACACGACAGGACAGGACAAGAGGGCAATAAAAGAAGAGAGAAGACGGAGATCTAGATTAGCTATACCCGCGTTAATAATAATATAAGTTAATAAATACAACATTCATACAGTTTTCTGGTATTCAATATTGAAGTAGATTAGAATATCTATGCCGTTATTATACATTATAATATAATTAATAAGTTTTGATATTATCAATCCCAAAGCATTGTAAGCCTAAGTGGGAGAATTGGGTTTCTAGGACTGTTTTATCAATTCTGTTTCGGTTGCATCTCTTAAAAATGACAATTAATTCAAGTTCAGTATAAATTTTTATTCCACCTATTTCATAGATTCCAGTCAAAGATTCATAGAATCCAAATTCCATCATTGCTAGATTTGATTTTGATGGATAATGCGCCAGCAAAAATGGTATTTTTTTTTTTTTTTTTAGAGAATTCGATATGGATGAATATAAATAACTGACAATTTCAAAATAATCCGGGATAGACGCAATGTCCACAATACCTGGATTTAATCAGATACAATTTGAAGGATTTTGTAGGTTCATTGATCAGGGTTTGACAGAAGAACTTTCTAAGTTTCCTAAAATTGAAGATACAAATCAAGAAATTGACTTTGAATTATTTTTGGAAAGATATCAATTGGTAGAACCCCTGATAAAGGAAAGAGATGCTGTGTATGAATCACTCACATATTCTTCTGAATTATATGTATCCGCTAGACTCATTTGGAAAAACGATAGGCGTAGGTATATCCAAGAACAAACAATTTTGATAGGAAAGATACCTCTAATGACTTCTCTGGGAGCGTTTATAGTAAATGGAATTTATAGAATTGTAATCAATCAAATATTGCAAAGTCCCGGTATTTATTACCAGTCAGAATTGAA
>JARVZY010007806.1:0-21755 GCA_030686995.1 Artemisia argyi | reverse complement strand
AGCATTATGGACAACAGCTATCATCATGTAAAGGGCAATTGCTCTCATCAAGTGAGCAAGCGTTTTGGGACAACGGCTCCTATAAAGTCAGGTACAATTGCTCTCAACAAGTGATCCTTTAAGGACAACGGCTCTTATCATGGAAGAGACAAATTGCCCTTATAAAGGTAGCCTTTAGAGACAACGGATCTCAGCATGTAAGTGACAATTGCTCTTATCAAGTGTGGAAGCATTATGGACAACGGCTATCATCATGTAAAGGGCAATTGCTCTCATCAAGTGAGCAAGCGTTTAGGGACAACGGCTCCCATAAAGTCAGTTACAATTGCTCTCAACAAGTGAGCCTTTAGGGACAACGACTCTTATCATGGAAGAGACAAATTGCACTTATAAAGGTAGCCTTTAGAGACAATGGATCTCATCATGTAAGTGACAATTGCTCTTATCAAGTGTGCAAGCATTAGGGACAACGGCTATCATCATGTTAAGGGCAATTGCTCTCATCAAGTGAGCAAGCGTTTATGGACAACGGCTCCCATAAAGTCAGGTAAATTTGCTCTTAACAAGTGAGCCTTTAGGGACAACGGCTTTTATCATGGAAGAGAAAAATTGCACTTATAAAGGTAGCCTTTAGAGACAACGGATCTCATCATGTAAGTGACAATTGCTCTTATCAAGTGTGCAAGCATTAGGGACAACGGCTATCATCATGTAAAGGGCAATTGCTCTCATCAAGTGAGCAAGCGTTTAGGGACAACGGCTCCCATAAAGTCAGGTACAATTGCTCTCAACAAGTGAGCCTTTAGGGAAAACGGCTCTTATCATGGAAGAGACAAATTGCCCTAATAAAGGTAGCCTTTAGAGAAAACGGATCTCATCATGTAAGTGACAATTGCTCTTATCAAGTGTGCAAGCATTAGGGACAACGGCTATCATCATGTAATGGGCAATTGCTCTCATCAAGTGAGAAAGCGTTTAGAGACAACGGCTCCCATAAACTCCGGTACAATTCCTCACAACAAGTGAGCCTTTAGGGACAAAGACTCTTATCATGGAAGAGACAAATTGCACTTACAAAGGTAGCCTTTAGAGACAACGGATCTCACCATGTAAGTGACAATTGCTCTTATCAAGTGTGCAAGCATTAGGGACAACGGCTATCATCATGTAAAGGGCAATTGCTCTCTTCAAGTGAGCAAGCGTTTAGGGACAACGGCTCCCATAAAGTCAGGTACAATTGCTCTCAACAAGTGAGCCTTTAGGGACAACGGCTCTTATCATGGAAGAGAAAAATTACACTTATAAAGGTAGCCTTTAGAGACAACGGATCTCACCATGTAAGTGACAATTGCTCTTATCAAGTGTGCAAACATTAGGGACAACGGCTATTATCATGTAAAGGGCAATTGCTCTCATCAAGTGAGCAAGCGTTTAGGGACAACGGCTCCCATAAAGTCAGGTACAATTGCTCTAAACATGTGAGCCTTTAAGGACAACGACTCTTATCATGGAAGAGACAAATTGCCTTTATAAAGGTAGCCTTTAGAGACAATGGATATCATCATGTAAGTGACAATTGCTCTTATCAAGTGTGGAAGCATTAGGGACAACGTCTATCATCATGTAAAGGGCAATTTCTTTCATCAAGTGAGCAAGCGTTTAGGGACAACGGCTCCCATAAAGTCAAGTACAATTGCTCTCAACAAGTGAGCCTTTAGGGACAACGGCTCTTATCATGGAAGAGACAAATTGCCCTAATAAAGGTAGCCTTGAGAGAAAACGGATCTCATCATGTAAGTGACAATTGCTCTTATCAAGTGTGCAAGCATTAGGGACAACGGCTATCATCATGGAATGGGCAATTGCTCTCATCAAGTGAGAAAGCGTTTAGGGACAACGGCTCCCATAAACTCCGGTACAATTCCTCACAACAAGTGAACCTTTAGGGACAACGACTCTTATCATGGAAGAGACAAATTGCATTTATAAAGGTAGCCTTTAGAGACAACGGATCTCATCATGTAAGTGACAATTGCTCTTATCAAGTGTGCAAGCATTAGGGACAACGGCTATCATCATGTTATGGGCAATTGCTCTCATCAAGTGAGCAAGCGTTTAGGGACAACGGCTCCCATAAAGTCAGGTACAATTGCTCTTAACAAGTGAGCCTTTAGGGACAACGGCTCTTATCATGGAAGAGAAAAATTGCACTTATAAAGGTAGCCTTTAGAGACAACGGATCTCATCATGTAAGTGACAATTGCTCTTATCAAGTGTGCAAGCATTAGGGACAACGGCTATCATCATGTAAAGGGCAATTGCTCTCATCAAGTAAGCAAGCGTTTAGGGACAACGGCTCCCATAAAGTTAGGTACAATTGCTCTCAACAAGTGAGCCTTTAGGGACAACGGCTTTTATCATGGAAGAGACAAATTGCCCTAATAAAGGTAGCCTTTAGAGAAAACGGATCTCATCATGTACGTGACAATTGCTCTTATCAAGTGTGCAAGCATTAGGGACAACGGCTATCATCATGTAAAGGGCAATTGCTCTCATCAAGTGAGCAACCATTTAGGGACAACGGCTCCCATAAAGTCAGGTACAATTGCTCTCAACAAGTGAGCCTTTAGGGACAACGGCTTTTATCATGGAAGAGACAAATTGCCTTAATAAAGGTAGCCTTTAGAGAAAACGGATCTCATCATGTATGTGACAATTGCTCTTATCAAGTGTGCAAGCATTAGGGACAATGACTATCATCATGTAAAGGGCAATTGCTCTCATCAAGTGAGCAACCGTTTAGGGACAACGGCTCCCATAAAGTCAGGTACAATTGCTCTCAACAAGTGAGCCTTTAGGGACAACGGCTTTTATCATGGAAGAGACAAATTTCCCTAATAAAGGTAGCCATTAGAGAAAACGGATCTCATCATGTACGTGACAATTGCTCTTATCAAGTGTGCAAGCATTAGGGACAACGGCTATCATCATGTAAAGGGCAATTGCTCCCATCAAGTGAGCAACCATTTAGGGACAACGGCTCCCATAAAGTCAGGTACAATTGCTCTCAACAAGTGAGCCTTTAGGGACAACGGCTTTTATCATGGAAGAGACAAATTGCCTTAATAAAGGTAGCCTTTAGAGAAAACGGATCTCATCATGTACGTGACAATTGCTCTTATCAAGTGTGCAAGCACTAGGGACAACGGCTATCATCTTGTAAAGGGCAATTGCTCTCATCAAGTGAGCAAGCGTTTAGGGACAACGGCTCCCATAAAGTCAGTTACAATTGCTCTCAACAAGTGAGCCTTTAGGGACAACAAACTCTTATCATGGAAGAGACAAATTGCACTTATAAAGGTAGCCTTTAGAGAAAACGGATCTCACCATGTAAGTGACAATTGCTCTTATCAAGTGTGCAAGCATTAGGGACAACGGCTATCATCTTGTTAAGGGCAATTGCTCTCATCAAGTGAGCAAGCGTTTACGGACAACGGCTCTTATCATGGAAGAGAAAAATTGCACTTATAAAGGTAGCCTTTAGAGACAACGGATCTCATCATGTAAGTGACAATTGCTCTTATCAAGTGTGCAAGCATTAGGGACAACGGCTATGATCATGTAAAGGGCAATTGCTCTCATCAAGTGGGCAAGCGTTTAGGGACAACGGCTCCCATAAAGTCAGGTACAATTGCTCTCAACAAGTGAGCCTTTAGGGACAACAGCTCTTATAATGGAGGAGACAAATTGCACTTATAAAGGTAGCCTTTAGAGACAACGGAGCTCACCATGTAAGTGCCAATTGCTCTTATCAAGTGTGCAAGCATTATGGACAACAGCTATCATCATGTAAAGGGCAATTGCTCTCATCAAGTGAGCAAGCGTTTTGGGACAACGGCTCCTATAAAGTCAGGTACAATTGCTCTCAACAAGTGATCCTTTAAGGACAACGGCTCTTATCATGGAAGAGACAAATTGCCCTTATAAAGGTAGCCTTTAGAGACAACGGATCTCAGCATGTAAGTGACAATTGCCCTTATCAAGTGTGGAAGCATTATGGACAACGGCTATCATCATGTAAAGGGCAATTGCTCTCATCAAGTGAGCAAGCGTTTAGGGACAACGGCTCCCATAAAGTCAGGTACAATTGCTCTCAACAAGTGAGCCTTTAGGGACAACGGCTTTTATCATGGAAGAGACAAATTGCCCTAATAAAGGTAGCCTTTAGAGAAAACGGATCTCATCATGTACGTGACAATTGCTCTTATCAAGTGTGCAAGCATTAGGGACAACGGCTATCATCATGTAAAGGGCAATTGCTCTCATCAAGTGAGCAAGCGTTTAGGGACAACGGCTCCCATAAAGTCAGTTACAATTGCTCTCAACAAGTGAGCCTTTAGGGACAACGACTCTTATCATGGAAGAGACAAATTGCACTTATAAAGGTAGCCTTTAGAGACAATGGATCTCATCATGTAAGTGACAATTGCTCTTATCAAGTGTGCAAGCATTAGGGACAACGGCTATCATCATGTTAAGGGCAATTGCTCTCATCAAGTGAGCAAGCGTTTATGGACAACGGCTCCCATAAAGTCAGGTAAATTTGCTCTTAACAAGTGAGCCTTTAGGGACAACGGCTCTTATCATGGAAGAGAAAAATTGCACTTATAAAGGTAGCCTTTAGAGACAACGGATCTCATCATGTAAGTGACAATTGCTCTTATCAAGTGTGCAAGCATTAGGGACAACGGCTATCATCATGTAAAGGGCAATTGCTCTCATCAAGTGAGCAAGCGTTTAGGGACAACGGCTCCCATAAAGTCAGGTACAATTGCTCTCAACAAGTGAGCCTTTAGGGACAACGGCTCTTATCATGGAAGAGACAAATTGCCCTAATAAAGGTAGCCTTTAGAGAAAACGGATCTCATCATGTAAGTGACAATTGCTCTTATCAAGTGTGCAAGCATTAGGGACAACGGCTATCATCATGTAATGGGCAATTGCTCTCATCAAGTGAGAAAGCGTTTAGGGACAACGGCTCCCATAAACTCCGGTACAATTCCTCACAACAAGTGAGCCTTTAGGGACAAAGACTCTTATCATGGAAGAGACAAATTGCACTTACAAAGGTAGCCTTTAGAGACAACGGATCTCACCATGTAAGTGACAATTGCTCTTATCAAGTGTGCAAGCATTAGGGACAACGGCTATCATCATGTAAAGGGCAATTGCTCTCTTCAAGTGAGCAAGCGTTTAGGGACAACGGCTCCCATAAAGTCAGGTACAATTGCTCTCAACAAGTGAGCCTTTAGGGACAACGACTCTTATCATGGAAGAGAAAAGTTACACTTATAAAGGTAGCCTTTAGAGACAACGGATCTCACCATGTAAGTGACAATTGCTCTTATCAAGTGTGCAAACATTAGGGACAACGGCTATTATCATGTAAAGGGCAATTGCTCTCATCAAGTGAGAAAGCGTTTAGGGACAACGGCTCCCATAAACTCCAGTACAATTCCTCACAACAAGTGAACCTTTAGGGACAACGACTCTTATCATGGAAGAGACAAATTGCACTTATAAAGGTAGCCTTTAGAGACAATGGATCTCATCATGTAAGTGACAATTGCTCTTATCAAGTGTGCAAGCATTAGGGACAACGGCTATCATCATGTTAAGGGCAATTGCTCTCATCAAGTGAGCAAGCGTTTATGGACAACGGCTCCCATAAAGTCAGGTAAATTTGCTCTTAACAAGTGAGCCTTTAGGGACAACGGCTTTTATCATGGAAGAGAAAAATTGCACTTATAAAGGTAGCCTTTAGAGACAACGGATCTCATCATGTAAGTGACAATTGCTCTTATCAAGTGTGCAAGCATTAGGGACAACGGCTATCATCATGTAAAGGGCAATTGCTCTCATCAAGTGAGCAAGCGTTTAGGGACAACGGCTCCCATAAAGTCAGGTACAATTGCTCTCAACAAGTGAGCCTTTAGGGACAACGGCTCTTATCATGGAAGAGACAAATTGCCCTAATAAAGGTAGCCTTTAGAGAAAACGGATCTCATCATGTAAGTGACAATTGCTCTTATCAAGTGTGCAAGCATTAGGGACAACGGCTATCATCATGTAATGGGCAATTGCTCTCATCAAGTGAGAAAGCGTTTAGGGACAACGGCTCCCATAAACTCCGGTAATATTCCTCACAACAAGTGAGCCTTTAGGGACAAAGACTCTTATCATGGAAGAGACAAATTGCACTTACAAAGGTAGCCTTTAGAGACAACGGATCTCACCATGTAAGTGACAATTGCTCTTATCAAGTGTGCAAGCATTAGGGACAACGGCTATCATCATGTAAAGGGCAATTGCTCTCTTCAAGTGAGCAAGCGTTTAGGGACAACGGCTCCCATAAAGTCAGGTACAATTGCTCTCAACAAGTGAGCCTTTAGGGACAACGGCTCTTATCATGGAAGAGAAAAATTACACTTATAAAGGTAGCCTTTAGAGACAACGGATCTCACCATGTAAGTGACAATTGCTCTTATCAAGTGTGCAAACATTAGGGACAACGGCTATTATCATGTAAAGGGCAATTGCTCTCATCAAGTGACCAAGCGTTTAGGGACAACGGCTCCCATAAAGTCAGGTACAATTGCTCTAAACATGTGAGCCTTTAAGGACAACGACTCTTATCATGGAAGAGACAAATTGCCTTTATAAAGGTAGCCTTTAGAGACAATGGATATCATCGTGTAAGTGACAATTGCTCTTATCAAGTGTGGAAGCATTAGGGACAACGTCTATCATCATGTAAAGGGCAATTGCTTTCATCAAGTGAGCAAGCGTTTAGGGACAACGGCTCCCATAAAGTCAAGTACAATTGCTCTCAACAAGTGAGCCTTTAGGGACAACGGCTCTTATCATGGAAGAGACAAATTGCCCTAATAAAGGTAGCCTTGAGAGAAAACGGATCTCATCATGTAAGTGACAATTGCTCTTATCAAGTGTGCAAGCATTAGGGACAACGGCTATCATCATGGAATGGGCAATTGCTCTCATCAAGTGAGAAAGCGTTTAGGGACAACGGCTCCCATAAACTCCGGTACAATTCCTCACAACAAGTGAACCTTTAGGGACAACGACTCTTATCATGGAAGAGACAAATTGCACTTATAAAGGTAGCCTTTAGAGACAACGGATCTCATCATGTAAGTGACAATTGCTCTTATCAAGTGTGCAAGCATTAGGGACAACGGCTATCATCATGTTATGGGCAATTGCTCTCATCAAGTGAGCAAGCGTTTAGGGACAACGGCTCCCATAAAGTCAGGTACAATTGCTCTTAACAAGTGAGCCTTTAGGGACAACGGCTCTTATCATGGAAGAGAAAAATTGCACTTATAAAGGTAGCCTTTAGAGACAACGGATCTCATCATGTAAGTGACAATTGCTCTTATCAAGTGTGCAAGCATTAGGGACAACGGCTATCATCATGTAAAGGGCAATTGCTCTCATCAAGTAAGCAAGCGTTTTGGGACAACGGCTCCCATAAAGTTAGGTACAATTGCTCTCAACAAGTGAGCCTTTAGGGACAACGGCTTTTATCATGGAAGAGACAAATTGCCCTAATAAAGGTAGCCTTTAGAGAAAACGGATCTCATCATGTACGTGACAATTGCTCTTATCAAGTGTGCAAGCATTAGGGACAATGGCTATCATCATGTAAAGGGAAATTGCTCTCATCAAGTGAGCAACCATTTAGGGACAACGGCTCCCATAAAGTCAGGTACAATTGCTCTCAACAAGTGAGCCTTTAGGGACAACGGCTTTTATCATGGAAGAGACAAATTGCCTTAATAAAGGTAGCCTTTAGAGAAAACGGATCTCATCATGTATGTGACAATTGCTCTTATCAAGTGTGCAAGCATTAGGGACAATGACTATCATCATGTAAAGGGCAATTGCTCTCATCAAGTGAGCAACCGTTTAGGGACAACGGCTCCCATAAAGTCAGGTACAATTGCTCTCAACAAGTGAGCCTTTAGGGACAACGGCTTTTATCATGGAAGAGACAAATTTCCCTAATAAAGGTAGCCATTAGAGAAAACGGATCTCATCATGTACGTGACAATTGCTCTTATCAAGTGTGCAAGCATTAGGGACAACGGCTATCATCATGTAAAGGGCAATTGCTCCCATCAAGTGAGCAACCATTTAGGGACAACGGCTCCCATAAAGTCAGGTACAATTGCTCTCAACAAGTGAGCCTTTAGGGACAACGGCTTTTGTCATGGAAGAGACAAATTGCCTTAATAAAGGTAGCCTTTAGAGAAAACGGATCTCATCATGTACGTGACAATTGCTCTTATCAAGTGTGCAAGCATTAGGGACAACGGCTATCATCTTGTAAAGGGCAATTGCTCTCATCAAGTGAGCAAGCGTTTAGGGACAACGGCTCCCATAAAGTCAGTTACAATTGCTCTCAACAAGTGAGCCTTTAGGGACAACAAACTCTTATCATGGAAGAGACAAATTGCACTTATAAAGGTAGCCTTTAGAGAAAACGGATCTCACCATGTAAGTGACAATTGCTCTTATCAAGTGTGCAAGCATTAGGGACAACGGCTATCATCATGTAAAGGGCAATTGCTCTCATCAAGTGAGCAAGCGTTTAGGGACAACGGCTCCCATAAAGTCAGGTACAATTGCTCTCAACAAGTGAGCCTTTAGGGACAACAGCTCTTATAATGGAGGAGACAAATTGCACTTATAAAGGTAGCCTTTAGAGACAACGGAGCTCACCATGTAAGTGCCAATTGCTCTTATCAAGTGTGCAAGCATTATGGACAACAGCTATCATCATGTAAAGGGCAATTGCTCTCATCAAGTGAGCAAGCGTTTTGGGACAACGGCTCCTATAAAGTCAGGTACAATTGCTCTCAACAAGTGATCCTTTAAGGACAACGGCTCTTATCATGGAAGAGACAAATTGCCCTTATAAAGGTAGCCTTTACAGACAACGGATCTCAGCATGTAAGTGACAATTGCTCTTATCAAGTGTCGAAGCATTAGGGACAACGGCTATCATCATGTAAAGGGCAATTGCTCTCATCAAGTGAGCAAGCGTTTAGGGACAACGGCTCCCATAAAGTCAGGTACAATTGCTCTCAACAAGTGAGCTTTTAGGGACAACGGCTTTTATCATGGAAGAGACAAATTGCCCTAATAAAGGTAGCCTTTAGAGAAAACGGATCTCATCATGTACGTGACAATTGCTCTTATCAAGTGTGCAAGCATTAGGGACAACGGCTATCATTATGTAAAGGGCAATTGCTCTCATCAAGTGAGCAAGCGTTTAGGGACAACGGCTCCCATAAAGTCAGTTACAATTGCTCTCAACAAGTGAGCCTTTAGGGACAACGACTCTTATCATGGAAGAGACAAATTGCACTTATAAAGGTAGCCTTTAGAGACAACGGATCTCAGCATGTAAGTGACAATTGCTCTTATCAAGTGTGGAAGCATTAGGGACAACGGCTATCATCATGTAAAGGGCAATTGCTCTCATCAAGTGAGCAACCGTTTAGGGACAACGGCTCCCATAAAGTCAGGTACAATTGCTCTCAACAAGTGAGCCTTTAGGGACAATGGCTTTTATCATGGAAGAGACAAATTGCCCTAATAAAGGTAGCCATTAGAGAAAACGAATCTCATCATGTACGTGACAATTGCTCTTATCAAGTGTGCAAGCATTAGGGACAACGACTATCATCATATAAAGGGCAATTGCTCTCATCAAGTGAGCAACCATTTAGGGACAACGGCTCCCATAAAGTCAGGTACAATTGCTCTCAACAAGTGAGCCTTTAGGGACAACGGCTTTTATCATGGAAGAGACAAATTGCCTTAATAAAGGTAGCCTTTAGAGAAAACGGATCTCATCATGTATGTGACAATTGCTCTTATCAAGTGTGCAAGCATTAGGGACAATGACTATCATCATGTAAAGGGCAATTGCTCTCATCAAGTGAGCAACCGTTTAGGGACAACGGCTCCCATAAAGTCAGGTACAATTGCTCTCAACAAGTGAGCATTTAGGGACAACGGCTTTTATCTTGGAAGAGACAAATTGCCCTAATAAAGGTAGCCATTAGAGAAAACGGATCTCATCATGTACGTGACAATTGCTCTTATCAAGTGTGCAAGCATTAGGGACAACGGCTATCATCTTGTAAAGGGCAATTGCTCTCATCAAGTGAGCAAGCGTTTAGGGACAACGGCTCCCATAAAGTCAGTTACAATTGCTCTCAACAAGTGAGCCTTTAGGGACAACAAACTCTTATCATGGAAGAGACAAATTGCACTTATAAAGGTAGCCTTTAGAGAAAACGGATCTCACCATGTAAGTGAAAATTGCTCTTATCAAGTGTGCAAGCATTAGGGACAACGGCTATCATCTTGTTAAGGGCAATTGCTCTCATCAAGTGAGCAAGCGTTTACGGACAACGGCTCTTATCATGGAAGAGAAAAATTGCACTTATAAAGGTAGCCTTTAGAGACAACGGATCTCATCATGTAAGTGACAATTGCACTTATCAAGTGTGCAAGCATTAGGGACAACGGCTATCATCATGTAAAGGGCAATTGCTCTCATCAAGTGAGCAAGCGTTTAGGGACAACGGCTCCCATAAAGTCAGGTACAATTGCTCTCAACAAGTGAGCCTTTAGGGACAACAGCTCTTATAATGGAGGAGACAAATTGCACTTATAAAGGTAGCCTTTAGAGACAACGGAGCTCACCATGTAAGTGCCAATTGCTCTTATCAAGTGTGCAAGCATTATGGACAACAGCTATCATCATGTAAAGGGCAATTGCTCTCATCAAGTGAGCAAGCGTTTTGGGGCAACGGCTCCTAGAAAGTCAGGTACAATTGCTCTCAACAAGTGATCCTGTAAGGACAACGGCTCTTATCATGGAAGAGACAAATTGCCCTTATAAAGGTAGCCTTTAGAGACAACGGATCTCAGCATGTAAGTGACAATTGCTCTTATAAAGTGTGGAAGCATTAGGGACAACGGCTATCATCATGTAAAGGGCAATTGCTCTCATCAAGTGAGCAAGCGTTTAGGGACAACGGCTCCCATAAAGTCAGGTACAATTGCTCTCAACAAGTGAACCTTTAGGGACAACGGCTTTTATCATGGAAGAGACAAATTGCCCTAATAAAGGTAGCCTTTAGAGAAAACGGATCTCATCATGTACGTGACAATTGCTCTTATCAAGTGTGCAAGCATTAGGGACAACGGCTATCATCATGTAAAGGGCAATTGCTCTCATCAAGTGAGCAAGCGTTTAGGGACAACGGCTCCCATAAAGTCAGTTACAATTGCTCTCAACAAGTGAGCCTTTAGGGACAACGACTCTTATCATGGAAGAGACAAATTGCACTTATAAAGGTAGCCTTTAGAGACAACGGATCTCATCATGTAAGTGACAATTGCTCTTATCAAGTGTGCAAGCATTAGGGACAACGACTATCATCATGTTAAGGGCAATTGCTCTCATCAAGTGAGCAAGCGTTTATGGACAACGGCTCCCATAAAGTCAGGTAAATTTGCTCTTAACAAGTGAGCCTTTAGGGACAACGGCTCTTATCATGGAAGAGAAAAATTGCACTTATAAAGGTAGCCTTTAGAGACAACGGATCTCATCATGTAAGTGACAATTGCTCTTATCAAGTGTGCAAGCATTAGGGACAACGACTATCATCATGTAAAGGGCAATTGCTCTCATCAAGTGAGCAAGCGTTTAGGGACAACGGCTCCCATAAAGTCAGGTACAATTGCTCTCAACAAGTGAGCCTTTAGGGACAACGGCTCTTATCATGGAAGAGACAAATTGCCCTAATAAAGGTAGCCATTAGAGAAAACGGATCTCATCATGTAAGTGACAATTGCTCTTATCAAGTGTGCAAGCATTAGGGACAACGGCTATCATCATGTAATGGGCAATTGCTCTCATCAAGTGAGAAAGCGTTTAGGGACAACGGCTCCCATAAACTCCGGTACAATTCCTCACAACAAGTGAGCCTTTAGGGACAAAGACTCTTATCATGGAAGAGACAAATTGCCCTTATAAAGGTAGCCTTTAGAGACAACGGATCTCATCATGTAAGTGACAATTGCTCTTATCAAGTGTGGAAGCATTAGGGACAACGGCTATCATCATGTAAAGGGCAATTGCTCTCATCAAGTAAGCAAGCGTTTAGGGACAACGGCTCGCATAAAGTTAGGTACAATTGCTCTCAACAAGTGAGCCTTTAGGGACAACGGCTTTTATCATGGAAGTGACAAATTGCCCTAATAAAGGTAGCCTTTAGAGAAAACGGATCTCATCATGTACGTGACAATTGCTCTTATCAAGTGTGCAAGCATTAGGGACAACGGCTATCATCATGTAAAGGGCAATTGCTCTCATCAAGTGAGCAAGCGTTTAGGGACAACAGCTCCCATAAAGTCAGTTACAATTGCTCTCAACAAGTGAGCCTTTAGGGACAACGACTCTTATCATGGAAGAGACAAATTGCACTTATAAAGGTAGCCTTTAGAGACAACGGATCTCATCATGTAAGTGACAATTGCTCTTATCAAGTGTGCAAGCATTAGGGACAACGGCTATCATCATGTTAAAGGCAATTGCTCTCATCAAGTGAGCAAGCGTTTAGGGACAACGGCTCCCATAAAGTCAGGTACAATTGCTCTTAACAAGTGAGCCTTTAGGGACAACGGCTCTTATCATGGAAGAGAAAAATTGCACTTATAAAGGTAGCCTTTAGAGACAACGGATCTCATCATGTAAGTGACAATTGCTCTTATCAAGTGTGCAAGCAGTAGGGACAACGGCTATCATCATGTAAAGGGCAATTGCTCTCATCAAGTAAGCAAGCGTTTAGGGACAACGGCTCCCATAAAGTTAGGTACAATTGCTCTCAACAAGTGAGCCTTTAGGGACAACGGCTTTTATCATGGAAGAGACAAATTGCCCTAATAAAGGTAGCCTTTAGAGAAAACGGATCTCATCATGTACGTGACAATTGCTCTTATCAAGTGTCTCAACCAAAAAAACCCTACGGTTCTCTGGAGAATATGGCGACAACCTTTTTTCATCATCTTTCAATCGATTCCCTCTCTTCTCTTTGATCCTTATACTGATTAACACTCATACTCTTGTGGTTATCTGCGGATTATTGCCCTTGAGTAGGTTTTTTAATTGGTTGATGTTTCATTAGAGTTAGGGTTTCGTTTTTTCTGTTTTTAGGGTTTCGCTATCTTTGGTTCGTTCACTGTTGAGATCTCTTCATTATTACTTGTACGATTATCATGAGTGTCGGTTAGTTTATGTGTATTTAATTCCGTTTAGGGTTTCATTGCATTTATTATGGTTGTCGACTTGGAGGTGATGTTTTGTTAGGGTTTCGATCTGATCGTTTTTTTAGGGTTCTTTATTGTTTGTCGCTTTTTTTTCTGTTTCTTTAATTTCTTTCGTGATGGATTCATCTAATAAACCTGTTAAGGCTGCGATTCGTACTAATTCTACTCTGATTGATAATGCTCCGATTCTGAAATCAATTTTGAGAAACAAAGGTGCTGCTAGTGTTATTAAACCACATGTTTCTGCTGAAGAGTTATTATCAGCCGATGGGCATGATGAAAGTGTCGAGGTGGATTTATCAAGAACTGGTATTGCGTCTAAACTTAAGCATGTGGATGGTCCGATATTGAGTAGGGATGGTCATGTTTTAAAACCTAATCGTGTGGTTAAATTTTCTGACCAAGATGATGTGGTGGTAATGGATCAGAATAAGGTGTATGGGAATCATATGGGTAAGAATGATACGACTAAGGATGGCATGGGGATTTCTAACCAGGTTTCTAGTGGTAAACGTATTACGTTTGCTACTAATGTGATTAATACGAATGATTCTCAGCCTAAGGTTGTTGGAGCGTCTTTGGGTGATAATGAAAAATCTTCAAGTGTTGTTGGCTCATTACAAGCTCCTACTCTCTCGTATGCTTCTATGTTTCAAACCAAAAATACCTTCAAATCTGTTAACATTTGCGAACTACGTAATGAGGAACGAGTGGAAGGGGCTCATGTTACAATTCCATTAAAAGAGATAAATGATGTTTCGGCCAGATTTGCTCATACTCTTTACGGGTACTTTATTGGGAAAAGGCTTGCATTCCCTATTGTGGAAAATTATGTGAAGAATACTTGGGCTAAATTTGGATTAGAACGTGTCATGTTGAATAATGGTTTCTTTTTATTTCAGTTTGCTACTAAGGAAGGTATGGATAATGTTTTAGAGACTGGACCATGGTTGATTCGTTCTATTCCTATATTTTTGAACATTTGGACGCCTAATACTACGCTTGCTAAGGAAGAGGTTACTTCAGCCCCTTTATGGGTTAAGTTACATAAGGTCCCCATTGTTGCTTATACGGAGGTAGGATTGAGCTTGATTTCGACTCAAATTGGTAAACCTATCATGTTGGATTCGTATACTAGTACTATGTGTGTTAAGTCTTGGGGTAGGAATTCATATGCTCGAGCTCTTGTTGAGGTATCTTCTATGAACAAGTTAATGGATCATGTGGTTGTGGCAATTCCGTTTCCTAATGGTGTAGGTCATTCTTTGGAACGTATTGAAATTGAATATGAATGGCAGCCTCCTAGGTGTGATGTGTGTAAAATTTTTGATCATGATGATGTTGCTTGCCCTAGGAAGGTTAAGCAATCGAATGTGAAGCCTAATGTTGATGATGAGGGTTTTATGGAAGTTACTAAGCGTAAGGGTAAAGGTAAGGTGTCAACTCATGAGAAGGTTATTGATGGTGTTCGTTTTGCTAAACCTAAGGTTACGTTTAATTACCGTTGGCAGCCGGTTTCTAAAACTAAAGGTGGGTCTGATGGAGCGTCGTCTTCAAAGGGTAATAGTCTTAATAAGGAATCTACTGTTCCGAAGGGAGGTGTGGAGAATGGTACTTCTTCTTCCAAGGAGCAAGTTATTAATAATGATAAGAATGTGGAATCTGGTATTACTTCATTGGATAAGCAAGTTATAAGTGATGTTCCTTCCTCTTCTAAGTATATTCATGATGATTTAAGTGATATAATCACTAAGAATTCTTTTGGAGCTCTAAGTGGTGATGATCCTATTTCTGAATTTGGTTTTGAAGAGAAGTCGTCTCATGAGAATATTGGTGTTCATGATGTGGAAAGTGATACGGATAATGAGGTTGATGAGTATATTGAATGTGGTAAGCGAAACACTGATAAGAGTAATAAAAAGGAAGCAAGCACTTCCTCTGTTGAAGTTCCTCATGTATAGTATCGCTTCATGGAATATAAGGGGAATGAACCAATCCCCTAAACAAAATGAGGTTCGTCAGGTAATTGGAGAAAATAAACTTTCTATTTGTGCTATCTTAGAATCGCATGTTTCTAATTCTCGTCTTCAAGATTTATGTAAGAGGGTGTTTAAAGGCTGGGATTGGACTTCTAATGGTACGTTTTGTAGTAGTGGTTCTCGTATCATTTTAGGGTGGAATGTGGATGTGGTTGACTTGAATGTGGTTTCTATGAATGATCAGGTGCTCCATACTTTCATTCGTTTTAAAGCTGATAAAAAGGAGTTGTTTTGTTCTTTTGTTTATGCTCACAATAGGTATATTCATCGAAGACCCCTTTGGAATAATCTTAGCCTTCATAAGCTGCTGGTTGGTAATCGCCCTTGGTGTGTGCTTGGGGACTTCAATTCGGCTCTTAATTTAGAAGATAAAGTAGAGGGCTCTTCGGTTATTGATATTGCGATGCGGGAATTTAAGGAGTGTGTGGATGCTAATGAGCTGGTTGATATAAATCGTTCGGGGTTGCAATTTACTTGGAACCAGAAACCGAGAGGTTTAGATGGTATTTTGAAGAAAATTGATCGTATTATGGCTAATATTGAGTTTCTAGATTTGTTTGCAGGTGCTCATGCTATATTTCAGCCGTACCGTGTTTCTGATCACTCCCCGGCTATTCTTCATATTCCTACCATGTGTAAGTTTAAACCTAGGCCGTTTAAATTCTCTAATATTTTGGTTCAGAATTCAAGGTTTAAACAGCAAGTTAAAGAGTGTTGGGATAGTTCGGTGAGTGGTTTCCATATGTTTAGAGTGGTTAGTAAATTAAAGGCGCTTAAAAAGCCGTTTCGTAAGATGCTGTTCCGAGAAGGTAATATTCATGATCGTGTTACTAAACTTCGTCATGAGTTGGATGAGGTTCAGCGTGCTCTTGATTTGGATCCTTTTAATGTTGATTTGCGTGAGGATGAAGCGTGCTATCTTAACTCTTTTAATGAAGCTGTTTTGAAGGAAGAATGTTTTCTCAAGCAAAAAGCTAAGGTGGAATGGCTTCGTGTGGGGGATTCTAATTCTGCTTACTTTCATAAAGTTGTGAAGAGTAGACAAGCTAGGAGTCGAATTGATTCTATTTGTGATGGTAATGGAGTGCAACTGGTGGATGATCAGGTTCCAAATGCGTTTGTTTCATATTTTACTTCTTTTCTTGGTCAAGAGGGGTCTATTTTGCCTTTGGATGAATCTGATTTTATTACGTCAACTCTTGATCCTAACGTGGCTTTGTATATGATTCGTGATGTTACGCCTAGTGAGGTCAAGGATGCTATTTTTTCTATGGGTGATGATAAGGCTCCGGGTCCGGATGGCTATTCGGCTGCTTTTTTCAAGGGTGCTTGGGATATTGTTTCAGAGGATGTTACTAAGGCGGTTCAGGAATTGTTTGTTTATTATTCGTGGGTTTTAAGAGAGAGATTGGTGTTGATTCTATCATTGGAGGTTAGGGTTTATTATAAACTCTATGTACGTGATGAAATTCCATGGAAGGGGTGCTAAAGATATGTATGTTGCTGATTGATTCATGGGTTTTATCTTCAAGTTGTTTGCTTGGTTATTCATGGACGTTAGGGTGTGTTACACCCTATTAGTTGTTCCTTGTTCGTATTTCTGTCCCAATCTGGTATGATGAGTTGCTGATGCTGTTTGGAGTTTGGTTGGGGTTGATTTATGTCAAAGTTGGAGCCTATTGGTAGATTAGTGTACTATGGATTTGCATTCTGATTTTAGTTGTTTTTGACAACGTATTGGTACTCTACTCCTGCCATATTGTTTGTTGTGCTGGTGGCACATGGAAGTTAGGGTTTGTCACCCTAGATTCGTTGTATGATGACCTTACTCATGGAGTTGCTGTCTTGAAGTAGGTGATCATAACATATTCTTTGCTGATTTGCTGCATGGTTTTAAGGGCTTGCTCATGCTTGATATTTTGAAGTAGCAATTGGTTTGATTTGGCATGTTGGAGAATTCTCCATGGAAGTAGATGGACTGCTATAGTGATTAGAAGGCTCAAGTATGTCCTTGAGTTGTAGTGTAATTTTTATTTATTTGTCATTATGGTAGGTTCATCTTGTAAGTTATAAGAATGGTATGTCATTCTTATATAGTTGGTTTTTGTTCTTTTGTTAGTTGTTTGGCATGTAAGTGTTCTACGGGACTGAGATGAGGGATACACCCTCATCCATTGTACTTCAATGTTTTTTGGTGTAATATATTTTACCAGGGTGATTTAACCCTTTTACCCAAAAAATTCTCCCACTCGTATTACTGATTTTAGGCCTATTTCATGTTGCAATGTGATTTTTAAGTGTATTAGTAAGATTATTGCCAACAGGATTAAGGATAGCCTTACCACTTTGGTTAGTCCGAATCAGTCCGCGTTTGTTCCTGGTCGACGGATAGCAGATAACATTCTTCTTACTCAGGAGCTTATGCATAATTATCATCTCAATCGTGGGCCTTCTAGATGTGCTTTTAAGGTAGATATTCAGAAGGCGTATGATACGGTGAATTGGCAGTTTTTGAGATGCATTTTGATTCGGTTTGGTTTTCATGAGAGGATGGTTCAATGGATTATGGAGTGTGTGACTACTACGTCGTTTTCTATTAGTGTTAATGGTATTTTACATGGTTACTTCAAGGGAAAGCGAGGTTTAAGGCAAGGTGATCCGTTATCGCCTTATCTTTTTACCCTTGTTATGGAAGTCCTTACTCTTATTTTGAGACGTCGAGTTCGTGATTCGGAGTTATTTACTTTTCATCATAAATGTTCTCAACTTAACATTATTAACCTTTGTTTTGCTGATGATTTGTTCTTGTTTGCTCATGGTGATGCTCATTCGGCTGGTGTTATTATGGATTCTCTGGAGGAGTTTAAGGATGTTTCGGGGCTGTCTCCTAGTCTTCCCAAGAGTACTGCTTATTTTTGTAATGTTCTTAATCATATTAAAGTTGCTATTTTACAAATTCTTCCATTTGTTGAGGGGAATTTGCCGGTGAAGTATCTTGGAGTGCCTTTGGTTACTACGAGATTGATTTTTAGAGATTGTAAAGAGTTGGTGGAGAAGCTGGCTAACCGAATCAATGATTGGAGGAATAAGTTCCTCTCGTTTGCTGGTCGTCTTCAGCTTATTCAGTCCGTTTTATCATCTATGCATATCTATTGGGCTTCGGTTTTTGTTCTTCCCGCTCGTATTATTTTTGATCTTGAGCAGCTTATGAGGGGTTTTCTTTGGAGTTCCAGGGCTGGTCATAAAGGTGTCCCGAAAGTTGCTTGGGAGGTTGTGTGCTTGCCCAAACAGGAGGGTGGTCTTGGGATTCGTCGGCTAGAATCTTTTAATTCGGCCCTTATTGCTGCTCATATTTGGCGTTTATTTAACTCTATGGATTCTTTATGGGTGAGATGGATTCATACTTACAGGTTGCGGGGGTCGCAATTTTTGGGATGTTCCTATGAGAGGTAATATGACTTGGAGTTGGCGGAAGATCCTTCAAATTAGGCCTCTTGTTCGGCAGTTTTTTTGGTATAATATTGGTAATGGTTTGAGAGCTTCTGCTTGGTTTGATAAGTGGTGTTCTATTGGTCCTCTTTCTCTCATTGTTTCCTCAAGGGATATTCACCGGGCTGGTTTTTCATCTAATTCTGTGGTGCGGGATATTGTTCATGAGGATTCTTGGGTGTGGCCGTCTACATGGGGCACCCGATATCCTATTCTTACATCTATTCTGGTTCCTATGTTTAATAACGATATAGATGATAGATTAGTATGGAGAACAGGGGATGGTCTTGTCAAGTCTTTTTCTGTTGCTTTAGTTTGGGAGAGCATTCGGGCGCGTGGTCCGATTGTTGATTGGTTTCAGCTTGTTTGGTTTTCTCACCGTATTCCTAGGCATGCTTTTCATTTGTGGCTGGTCTTAAGAAGGAGACTTCGTACTCAGGATAAGCTTCGCCCTACGGACCCTATTAGTGATGCTCTTGTGTGCCCATTGTGCAAGACTCAACCGGACTCTCATGATCACCTTTTTTTTGAGTGTTTGTTCTCGTTTCAGGTCTGGGATTCGTTGAAGGGTTTTGCTGGTCTTACGGATATTCCATCTTCTTTAGAGGATGTGGTTCGTCACTTATGTCCTATCTCTGCTTCTCGGTCAGTTAGGAGTGTTGTTTCGAAGCTTCTGTTTGCGGCAACATCTTATTTTATATGGCAAGAAAGAAACAACAGAATTTTCAAGCAGAAATATAGGTCTGAAAGTCAATTGATTGATGTGATAATATCTACGGTGCGTTTGAAGCTTCTTACGTGTCGATTTAAAAGGACAGCTAATGTTCTTGGTTTGTTGCGGGTTTGGCGGTTGCCTGTGTCTCTTATGCATTCTTAATGGTGAGCTTTATCCGTGATGTTGTGGTTTGGTTGGGACACTATAGTTGGGACGTCATAGGTGGTACACCAGAGGCGGTACAACTATGGTTGGGACGTCATAGGTGGGACACCAAAGGCGGGACAACAGAAGTGGTACAACGGTTGGGACACTATAGTTGGGACGTCAAAGGTGGTACTCCAGAGGCGGGACAACAGTGGTTGGTACGTCATAGGTGGGACACCAAAGGCGGTACAACAGAAGTGGTACAACGTGGGTATTGGGTGCACGAGATTTCTTATGAGTTTCTGGTTGGTGCTAATAGCGGTTGCAGGATTTCGTTGGAGATTCGGGTGAGTGCTGTACTCTTTTTCCCTACTCCAAGGTTTTCCCATTGGGTTTTTACTTGGAAAGGGTTTTTAAGGAGGCAGGCTTACCTGGTTCATCAATCTCCTTCGAAAAGATGGGCGGATGTTTGTGCTCTTTCATGTGTTATTAAGTGGCTTTTTCCGATTGGTGTATTAGTTATTGTATGTACTTTTATTTGTAGCGCTTAGTGGCCTGTCACAAGCGAGTTTAGTTGGTTGTTCAAGCGTTGCTTGAGGTTAATGTGGTACTTCAGCCACATTCCATTGTACTTAAACGTTTTTTGGTGTAATATATTTTACCGGGCGTAATGCCCTTTACCCATGTAAAGGGCAATTGCTCTCATCAAGTGAGCAACCATTTAGGGACAACGGCTCCAATAAAGTCAGGTACAATTGCTCTCAACGAGTGAGCCTTTAGGGACAACGGCTTTTATCATGGAAGAGACAAATTGCCTTAATAAAGGTAGCCTTTAGAGAAAACGGATCTCATCATGTATGTGACAATTGCTCTTATCAAGTGTGCAAGCATTAGGGACAACGACTATCATCATGTAAAGGGCAATTGCTCTCATCAAGTGAGCTACCGTTTAGGGACAACGGCTCCCATAAAGTCAGGTACAATTGCTCTCAACAAGTGAGCCTTTAGGGACAACGGCTTTTATCATGGAAGAAACAAATTGCCCTAATAAAGGTAGCCATTAGAGAAAACGGATCTCATCATGTACGTGACAATTGCTCTTATCAAGTGTGCAAGCATTAGGGACAACGGCTATCATCATGTAAAGGGCAATTGCTCCCATCAAGTGAGCAACCATTTAGGGACAACGGCTCCCATAAAGTCAGGTACAATTGCTCTCAACAAGTGAGCCTTTGGGGACAACGGCTTTTATCATGGAAGAGACAAATTGCCTTAATAAAGGTAGCCTTTAGAGAAAACGGATCTCATCATGTATGTGACAATTGCTCTTATCAAGTGTGCAAGCATTAGGGACAACGACTATCATCATGTAAAGGGCAATTGCTCTCATCAAGTGAGCAACCGTTTAGGGACAACGGCTCCCATAAAGTCAGGTACAATTGCTCTCAACAAGTGAGCCTTTAGGGACAACGGCTTTTATCATGGAAGAGACAAATTGCCCTAATAAAGGTAGCCATTAGAGAAAACGGATCTCATCATGTACGTGACAATTGCTCTTATCAAGTGTGCAAGCATTAGGGACAACGGCTATCATCTTGTAAAGGGCAATTGCTCTCATCAAGTGAGCAAGCGTTTAGGGACAACGGCTCCCATAAAGTCAGTTACAATTGCTCTCAACAAGTGAGCCTTTAGGGACAATAAACTCTTATCATGGAAGAGACAAATTGCACTTATAAAGGTAGCCTTTAGAGAAAACGGATCTCACCATGTAAGTGACAATTGCTCTTATCAAGTGTGCAAGCATTAGGGACAACGGCTATCATCTTGTTAAGGGCAATTGCTCTCATCAAGTGAGCAAGCGTTTACGGACAACGGCTCTTATCATGGAAGAGAAAAATTGCACTTATAAAGGTAGCCTTTAGAGACAACGG
>JARVZY010007804.1:7500-15000 GCA_030686995.1 Artemisia argyi | reverse complement strand
GATAAACTTATCAACGGATTCTCTATCCTCTCTTTTTCCATTTAAATTTAAGTATTTATGTTCGTTTTCATTATAGGATAACAAGATGATTAGAAATCCTTTACTTTTTTCAACCTAATCGCTCTTTTGATTTTGGAAATTTTTTATCAATATACTGTTTCTTATACACATACGTTTCCATTATGAAATGGAGAATGATAATATTTAGGATTCATTAAAAAATCAGGAATACATTCCTGGGAGAAAGCCTTCCCGTATTGGGCACTAATATTTTTTTAACGTCTAATTAGATCGGGTAATCGTTCAAATTAAGAACGGAAGCTCGTTGCTTTTTCTTTCCCTAAAAAAAAATGAAATGAATTGAAGCTTTGGGGCCCTATCCATTTATTAATTCGACCCAACTTGAAATTGACTTTAGTTTCCTACCTTTCAATAAATTAAAGAAGGCTTTGTACCGAGCCGGAAAGAATAAAATATTCTCAAAACTCTTAATTGATACGACATGCTATTTTTTCCATTCATTCCCTTTCAGGATCAGTCGTGGTCTTCCAAACTTTACCGATGGTATGGACGAATCCCTCGCTTCATCTAAATGTGTAAAAGATCCTAGCCGCACTTAAAAGCCGAGTACTCTACCGTTGAGTTAGCAACCCAAATAGAAAAAGGGGTATGTAGATACAATCAGAATAAAAAAAAATTATTAAATCAAAGCATTAATCTACGAAATAAAAAATAGAAAAAAATTTCTAATCTATTTGGAACATAAAAATGACTAAATTAGATGAAAAAAAATTCCCGATCAAAATAAATAAAGAAATGTAAAAAATGCTAGACCATCCCCTATTTCTATGTTATACACTTTTTCAATCAAAAATCCGGGTATCAAATCCAACGAACCCATCATTTGAATCAACAGGTAAAAAAGAAAACCTATGGGACGGAAATAAATAGAACTGCTTATCACGATGAATTATATTTGTTCGATACAATGTTGTCAATATAAACGTTAAGAAAGGAATACGATGGAAAAAAAAAACAAGAACTTAAATTGAAAGAATAGTAAAAAAGGGACTTGTGTTGGATTGGCACTGCATATACATATATACTAAAAATTTTAGTTTAGATGGAGAATAAACAAAGAAGAAGTAGAAAAAGTATTTATGCAATCAAGAGTGTATTGAATCCATATAGAATAAAGAACTTCGATTCCTTGTTTCTTACTTGATATTAGAGGTCGAATGAAAACCATCCAATTGCAGGTAATGCCAAAATAGTTCTATTTTGTGAGGATGAATCAAATAAGGGTTTCCTTAGAAAAGGATTCTATCAAAAAAGATTCTATCAAAAAGGATTCTATAAAAACAATGATAACTAGATACGAATAGAAGAAGAAAAGAAGGAAATAAAAAAACATAGTATAGAAAAGATATCCAAAATGATAGAAATCATTATCCTACCCTTATTTTTTATTTCCTTAATTTAATTGAATTTCATTTGATTAGGGCAAAACCTCTGCCTTTTTTAAAATATCCTGAACAGTTCCTGTAGGTTGAGCACCTTTTTCAAGGAAATAGAGAATAGCGGGAACGTTTAAATAAGTTTGATTCTTGATCGGATCATAAAAACCCACTTTCTGAAGATCTCTTCCTTCTCTTCGGGATCGAACATCAATTGCAACGATTCGATAGACGGCTCATCGGGATAGATGTAGATGAAAAAGAACCCCCCCCCCCTAGAACCGTATAGGAAGTTTTCTCCTCGTACGGCTCGAGAAAAAATGATGTTTTGTCTATGGATAAAATTAGAATTAGAATAAATAGAAAATCTGTAAAATGAATTATTCTATAATATAATTTCAAATTTCAATTTAACTCATAGTCATTTTTATTTAGCTGCGTTGCTGAAAAAAAATCATTTGTACTCATAACTCAAGTTCAATAATATAATAATAATAATTCTCAAATATATTAAAGATTTTTAAGATATTTTTTTATTGAGTGGTCTTTAACCCACCGTTTTTGTCTCGTTTAAAATTTATTTGGATTCTTTATTCGGATCCGTGAGACAATTGAAGTGGTGTTTCCTTGTTCTGGGATCCTTTATTTTTGTTTTAAATCATTGGGTTTAGACATTACTTCGGTGCTTCTTAATCCTTTCAAAATGGTAGCAACATACCCCTTTTGGGATTTCTTTCTATCAAAGAATCATACCGAGGTTGATTCATGCGCGATACACTGTCGATCGAAAAAGTTTTAGCCGTTCCAACAATTTTGAAAATTTGTTGGAATGGAATCCTTTCGATTTCTATATCGAAGATATACTTACGAAGTTGTTCCAATTTATTAATTGGCATTAACCCTAGATCGTTGCCCCTGAGAAATTAATAAATACTTTCTACTCGAGCTCCATCATGAACTATTTACATTAGAACCCAATAAAAAAAGAAGGGTTCTAGTAGAATAGAACAAACGACGTCGAGCCAAGAGCACCTTCATTCCTATATAAAATGGTGGATGTAACAATAAGAATCCACACCGGATCATGTCCTTCAAGTCGCACGTTGCTTTCTACCACATCGTTTTAAACGAAGTTTTACCATAACATTCCTCTAATTTGGAACCAGTATGGAATTGATTCAATTATGGAATCATGAATAGTCATTGGTTCAGTCGGTACAGAGACATAGTTATTTATATTTAATAGAGAATATCTACACAGATAATAAAGATTTTTCTGAATAAATTTTAGCAAAATGCCGTCTTTTTTTGTCTGAATATAACATTTTTCTATAAATCTCTATCTCAAAAAAATATCTAACAGAAATATTAAGAAATCCAAATATAGAAATAACATAACTAACAGAAATCGCACAAATAAAATAAATAAATAAATTCTATTTGACTCTGCCTCTTCAAGTGACTCAATAAGATAGACTGACCATTTTCAACTTCCCAACCTAGAAGGAATCATTACAAATCTTGATAGTTGAAAAAGTTTTCTACTTCTACATCATTCTTTGAGTCAAGTTTTACTCCTTTTTATTATCATAAAAAAGCAAGATCTCTCTTTCTTTTCAAATGGAATTGTCAATGATGCAAAGCAAATAAGCTAAATAGATCGAACAATAAAAAGAAATATCATTGTTAAATATTTAAATTTTCATATTTTAGGGATGCAATTTAGTTTTCACAAAAATGGAAACACTATTGTCACTGAAATAGGATAACCATACATACCTATAGGCTAAGCACTTCCTCGTTTTATATGTATTTTCATATTTTTTTAACCTGAGGTTAAGTAATCTTTTTCCAACTGTGATCTATGCCCCATTTTCTATGGGTCACAAAAGGGTTCAGTTACTTTTGCATGTCATTTGAACTCGATTTAGTTTGGTTTGTGAAAAAGTCAGATATGATTCCGCGAAGAATAAAAAAAGTCTATCCAAACCTTGAAACAGAACCTTGTTGAACAAAAAAGAAGTATTAGAATACAATGGATATGCTCTGGGACGGAAGGATTCGAACCTCCGAATAGCGGGACCAAAACCCGTTGCCTTACCGCTTGGCTACGCCCCATTTCTATTTTTATTGGATACTTATACTATTAAAGAATAATATTGGTATTAAGTGTTCGTCAATTCCAGTCCAACTATAGAAAATCTTTATTCTTTATAGAATCTATTATAGATTCGTGCTAGGATTTTGGCATGTGTATCTCTAGAATTAATTCAATGGAATTTATTGATCATTACATATAATTCAATTAAGATATTGTATGAAAGTATGATTTCTTCTATTCTCCTTTGAGAATCGGAGGATTTTTGATTGAGCGGAAAAAGAAGGATTTTTTGTCTACCTTACTTTACTTCATTTTTCCTTATATCAATAACTCAATCAAAATGCAATTATCTCGACGAAAAAAATGTCTGTTATGCTTAATATCTTTAGTTTGATCTGTCTTAATTCTGCCCTTTATCCGAGTAGTCTTTTCTTGGCCAAATTGCCCGAAGCCTATGCTTTTTTGAATCCAATCGTAGATGTTATGCCAGTCATACCCCTGTTCTTTTTTCTTTTAGCCTTTGTTTGGCAAGCTGCTGTAAGTTTTCGATAAGATCTTTAATACTATCCTAGAAAATTCATATTTATTCGAGAAAAATTATAACAATTGATAAGATCAAATAAGTCTGACAGTATGAACCTTCGATTCAAACATTGAAATTCTCGGATAGCCACGAGACGCCCTATTTCCTGATTTTAATCCTTTTTACGGCGAAATACCTTATTAGCTTCGGGTCCCTTACAATATCTAATTTGGGTATGAAAGTGATTTGTGGTAATCAAAGACTCTGATTACAAATTTCAACTTCATTTGAATTTCTGAACATTCTTTTCTATTTCTAGAATTCTTTTCTTGGTGTCAAAATAGGATATGTGATATAAAAATGGAGGATCTATTGTCTTTTCTCGTTTTTCTTTTTCAAAAAATGATCTTGGAGGTTGTGTAATGCTTACTCTCAAACTTTTCGTTTATACAGTAGTAATATTCTTTGTTTCTCTCTTCATCTTTGGATTCCTATCCAATGATCCAGGACGTAATCCTGGACGTGAAGAATAATTTTTTTGTTTTTATTGCTTGATTTTATAATTTTCTTAAGATTTTTTTTAGCTATTCCACACATTTAACAAGGAAAAAATAAAAAGGGGTTTGCAAAATTTGAAAGAAAAAATGGAAACTCATCAACGGAAACGGAAAGAGAGGGATTCGAACCCTCGGTACGAATAACTCGTACAACGGATTAGCAATCCGCCGCTTTCGTCCACTCAGCCATCTCTCCCAATTGAAAAAGATAATTACTATGTTACATTACACATCAAGTAAGGATTAAAGAAAGTATTTCTTTCACATTCTTTATCGTTATTATATAATTAGCAATTCAATTTAGATGCTCGAAAGATCCAAATAGAAAGATAAATAAAGAACACCTTCTTTCTTTTATTTTGTTCGAAGTGCCTTTTGGGCCTGGCCCGGTCAATACCCAGCCAGGCCTTTTTTTGTTCCAACGAATTCCCTTTATTTATAGGCAACATACTATAATATAAATAGCCAATTTGGTATCTGTATAAGAATATCCGTTCTGGGGTTTACATATACCTATAATTTTTGTTATAATGGAAATTGAGAAGGATTTTTGATTAAAAAAATAAATTAAGTATGTATCAAAAAATTTTTGCTTATTCTTATGTCATTAGGCAAACCAAAATTGATATTCAAATCCAAGAATAATTCACGAATTGTCAGTCAATAAATAGTTAATGGTTCCCATAAATTTAGGCTTTTTGAGTGAAAATATACATTTGATTTTTCAATATAAAAGTGAGTGGAAGTTTGTGTGTTTTGAGATACTATACAATCAATCGAAGGGGCAGATCAAATACAATCAAAAGGGGAAAAAACGGTTTCTTTTCTAATTTTTTCTAAATTTAGAAAAAAGGATTAAAAAGGGATGCAAGTACAATAAACTCAAGTTTACTAATACAACTCAAAAAGGGAAATTTTTATCCTATTGTGTATCGTTTTGGCGGCATGGCCGAGTGGTAAGGCGGGGGACTGCAAATCCTTTTTCCCCAGTTCAAATCCGGGTGCCGCCTCATCAACAAACGAATCGAAATCTCTTGTTCTGTTCCGCTATTTTTTTATGTTCTGGGGATTTTGTAAAAGATTGGAAATCTTTGAATCTAAAATTCAAAGAAAGATTATAATGGTCGAAGCAAGACTTCCAGATTCTCTTCTACTGCTAATGTAATGTCTATTGATTGGGTCTTGAATTACATTGGATAACCGGCCGAGAATTCCACTACTAGTTGGGAAAGTACTTTCTATACTGTAATCTACATATATAGACTCGCGAGAATCTCTGAGTGTTCAGGCATTCAATCACTATTAGATTGAGATTGGATAGATAATTTACCTTTTATAGAAAATAAAAAAAAAAGCCCAAAACAATTTTTACCCCTCGTCAAGAGTATAATATACTATATCCCAACTCCTTCAGAGAGACAATCGGGAAAGGGTACGGATTATAAATCATATAGGAATTTTTAAAATCCATTTATTTGATTGATTCATCAATAGTGTTCGCCCAGAATCCCTTTTTGACTCTGGACCATTCATTCTACTATTATTAGTGAGCAATAATGGAATAATTCTATCATAGAGATAAGGGACATAATTCACATGGATATAGTAAGTCTCGCTTGGGCTGCTTTAATGGTAGTCTTTACTTTTTCCCTTTCACTCGTAGTATGGGGAAGAAGTGGACTTTAGAAGCACTCCTAATTTAGTTGAGAAATGAAAAGGTATCAATTGTTTTATAGATCGTTCTGCAACGCATTCTTTATTTAAATTGAAATAATTTTCAAATAAAAATATCTTCATTTCGAAATTCCATTAGATTCTAGTGGAGAAATGTATTCTATAACAGTAAAACAATTATTTCAGATTCATTGGAAGTTTTCAGATTCATTGGAATATAAATATATATATATATATAAATGTATGAAAGAAAAGATTGGGTCCTACGTCAATTCCAAATATGGATTAATAACTACATATATTGAATTGAAGATTGAAGATAGAAGCTAATATAGCATACCCTTTTTATTAGAAAGTCAAGTACAACTTTATACACTACTATAACACTAATAGAGAGTATGGTAAGTAATAAAGCAATTTCTTACTTACCATACTCTCGGATCTCATAGAATATCGCCGATTATAGCCCCTTGATTTCAGCAAAAATAGAATACTTTTCTTTTGATTTCTTCAAAGAATTCAGAAGTCGAGTTTCATTTAAAGTAATTAATTAATTATTTTGACTTACTGTTTTTACGTAAATTATAAGTAGAAAAGCAGTAGGAACTAAAATGAACAGTGCAGTAGCAATAAATGCAAGAATATTTACTTCCATAATCTCATCGTTTTTTTTTATTTCACAATACAATAACTCGGGATTTAATCCCATAGAGATGATAAATCTTTCACCTGTCAATTCAATGAATGCATTACCTATCGATGATATTGAATCGGATCAATATCATGAATAACAATATCTGAGCTATTAAATTAATTAGTCGTGGAGAATTAATAGTATATAACATATGAAGATCTTTTATCCATACCGAATCCAAGATAGGATTCCCGGACCAATCAAAAATTCCTTTATTTATCCTTCTTTTCTGTTCTTTCTTTTCTATAACCTACCTTAGGTCTTCCTTCTAGAACCATCAAATGAAGTATAATCTAACCCGTCCGTTTCCATTAACTACAAAACCCCACCAACAAACAATACAAGCGAAGTGGAAAAAGACAGGAATTAGGTTTTAAATTTTAGTGATCCTCTTTTCTTTGGAAGACAAAACAAAGAAGTATGAGAAAGACGAGTCGCGGCCGAAAAGATGAAATATTCTGTCAACTTCACTATTTTAGTTATTTTCATTTTAT
>JARVZY010007804.1:0-2500 GCA_030686995.1 Artemisia argyi | reverse complement strand
TGAAAAAGAAGACCCGCAATTTTGTGAACAATGCGGAGTCGAGTTTGTTGATTCTCGGATACGAAGATATCAAATGGGCTACATCAAACTCGCATATCCGGTAATGCATGTGTGGTATTTGAAACGTCTTCCTAGTTATATTGTGAATCTTTTAGATAAACCTCTTAACGAATTAGAAGACCTAGTATACTGCGGTGTGTGATTTGATCGAAATTCTGATTTTACAGATTTGAAATGAGAAACTGTCATCCCATTTAATCCAATCGGGATGCCCTGTACCTGACATGTTTCTTGGTAGGAGTAACATGAAGCTCAGAATTAGGGATGTATTCAAGACGCTCCCAAAAAAGGGAATTGATCTATGGTCGATTTCATAAGAATTTATAGTTATACCTCGTAAAAAAAAGACTTTTTCTTTTGTGGAATTAAGCAGTTCTTTTTTTTTAGAAAGAAATTATGTTCAAATAGCAAATAGAAAAGATGTCATGGTTACAAGAGTCTATCTATCGCATATAGACTTTAAGGGCATCGTGGCCTAACCGTCGAGGTGAAGTCGGGACCTAAAAGATCGAATGGAACAGTACATAGACAAGTAAATTCCTTATGAATTCCACGGTACTCTCTTTAATTAAGAATTACGGGATTCATCATTCAAGGGGAAGTAGACTACTCAAGAATTTCACATTTCATTTATGGCATAATTGAATTAAGGAATTCATAAAATCTAAATAAAAATAATAAAGAAGACGGAATAAATGAAGTTTTGCTTGGTCTTCACTGGAAACTTGAGTAAGGAGTAGATCTTTTTGGAGTTTTATATAATTTGAAATTTGAAAGCGAGAACTCCTTTCTTTTTCTTTGACCTACTTGAGCCGGATGAAAGGAAACTTTCACGTCCGATTTTGAGGGGGGGAGATCCTATCCCAATTTTTATTTTGCTAGGCCCATAGATAAAAAACCCACTTTTTTACGATTACGGGGTTTATTGGAATACGAAATCCAACCCTGGAAATACAGGATCCCCATTTTTTTTACTACCCGGAGCTTCGATACATTTCGAAATCGAGAGATGTCTACCGGGGGGGGCTCTATCAGACAACAATTAGCCAATCTAGATTTACGAAGTATTATAGATTCTTCATTGATAGAATGGAAAGAATTGGAGGAAGAAGAACCCACAGGGAATGAATGGGAAGATCGAAAAGTTGGAAGAAGAAAAGATTTTTTGCTTAGACGCATGGAATTGGCTAAGCATTTTATTCGAACAAATATAGAACCAAAATGGATGGTTTTGCGTCTATTACCAGTTCTTCCTCCTGAGTTGAGACCAATCTATCATATAGATGAGGATAAACTAGTGACCTCGGATATTAATGAAATCTATAGAAGAATTATCTATCGGAATAATACTCTTACAGATCTATTAACAACAAGTATAGCTACGCCAGAAGAATTAATAATATCTCAGGAAAAATTGCTGCAAGAAGCCGTGGATGCACTTCTTGATAATGGAATCTGCGGACAACCGATGAGGGATGATCATAATAGAGTTTACAAGTCTCTTTCAGATGTAATTGAAGGCAAAGAAGGAAGAGTTCGCGAGACTTTGCTTGGTAAACGGGTTGATTATTCAGGGCGGTCAGTGATTGTCGTGGGCCCTTCACTTTCATTACATCGATGTGGATTGCCTCGCGAAATAGCAATAGAACTTTTCCAGGCATTTGTAATTCGTGACCTAATTAGAAAACATCTTGCTTCGAACATCGGAGTTGCTAAAAGTCAAATTCGAAAAAAAAACCGATTGTATGGGAAATACTTCAGGAAATTCTGGATGACCATCCTGTATTGCTGAATAGAGCGCCTACTCTGCATAGATTAGGCATACAGGCATTCCTGCCCATTTTAGTGGAAGGGCGTGCTATTTGTTTACATCCATTAGTTTGTAAGGGCTTCAATGCAGACTTTGACGGGGATCAAATGGCTGTTCATGTGCCTTTATCTTTGGAGGCTCAAGCAGAGGCACGTTTACTTATGTTTTCTCATATGAATCTTTTGTCTCCAACTATTGGAGATCCCATTTCTGCACCAACTCAAGATATGCTTAGTGGACTCTATTTCTTAACGAGTGGAAATCGTCGGGGTATTTGTGTAAATAGGTATAATCCATGTAATCGTATAAACTATCAAAATGAAGATAATAACTATAAGTATACAAAAAAAAAAGAACCTTTTTTTTCTAATGCCTATGATGCAATTGGAGCTTATCGGCAAAAACGCATCAATTTAGGTAGTCCCTTGTGGCTGCGGTGGCGACTAGATCAACGCGTTATTGCTGCAAGAGAAACTCCCATCGAAATTCACTATGAATCTTTGGGGACCTATTATGAGATTTATGGACACTATCTAATAGTAAGAAGTATAAAAAAAGAAATTCTTTATATATATATTCGAACCACTCTCGGTCATATTTCTCTTTATCGAGAAATAGAAGAAGCCATAC
>JARVZY010007803.1:0-21771 GCA_030686995.1 Artemisia argyi | reverse complement strand
CCAGAAGTCGATAGATTCTCAAAACTTTCAGAAACAGGGCATTATCTATGAATTACAACATGAAAATGAGTAGCTTCGTGCTGAAATGTCTAACGCTAAACAACGTTACAAAGAATTGTTTGAGTCTATTAAAATAACACGTGACCAAAACAATGAAAGAGTCACTTCTTTGTTAAATGAAATTGAGAATCTAAAGACTATGGTGAAGGGTAAAATGCCCGTCGTTTCATGTGATCATGCAATTTCCAATGTATATGCTTGTAAAAAATATGCGTGCGATGCTGTGAATGTCTCTCTTCCCCTTAGGAACAATAAGTTAGTTCATAACAACTATCTTAGAAATCTTAAGGATTGTCTGGCCATACTTAGAGAAACCATTGAAGATGAGAGGATACCTAAACCACATGATGATGTTATTGTTGGTGCTTGCTTCCTCACTAATAGAGCCCAGGAATTATTAGAATATGCTATAGGATCATGCCCTAAGAATGATAACAAGTCGGATAGGTCATTTGCGTCGCACTCTAACTGTGGCAACAAACATGTTACATTAGATTATCCCCAAACCATGTCACAATCCACTATCATGATCACCGGTAAACAAGTAGCAACTAATCATACTAATGTTCCCGTCATTGCTTCTACAGGAGTAAAAGGTGTATCTAATGCTAGCAAGTCACAGCCTAGGTGCAATACAAAGAATGATAGGACTTTGCCGGCTAAGAGTACACTTATGAAGGAAGTAGAAGAATCATCTAGGAACAATAAAGTTATGCTTAATGAAAGGAATCGAGTTGATTCAAACATTTGTGTTAACAATGATGTAATTAATTCGAATTCTGGTGCTATTTGTAAGACTTGTAACAAATGTTTATTTTTTGGTAATCATGATGCTTGTGTTGTATCCTTTCTAAAATCCACTATGAAATCTCCAGTTATGAATGTCTCGAGTGTTAAACGGGTAAAACAAGTATGGAATAAAACAGGAAAAGTGTTCACTAATGTTGGTTATCAATGGAGACCTACTGGAAGGAAATTCACCCTAAGGGAAAAGTGCCCAATGACTAGGATCACTAACTCCAAAGTTGTGCCTATTAAGAAGTGGAGACCTACTGGTAGATTGGTCCCAATAGAAGCACTTAGTACCACTCCTAGTTCTAGTGCATCAAAATGTGAAAATTCCAGTGAGATATCTGTAACATATGATAATCCAATATTTGTGTGTGCTAACCAAACGGACCCCAACTGTTTGTGGGGCTCTAGCTTTTTCAGTTATCCACCATTGTCTGGTTTCAAATGCAGGTCGTACAAATCGTCCTTTGGTATTTGGACTCAGGCTGCTCAAAACATATGACTGGAGATCGCTCGCGACTCAAGAACTTCGTGGAAAAGTTTATTGGTACGGTTAGATTTGGGAACGATCATTTTGGATCTAAAATGGGTTATGGTGATTACGTCTTTGGAGACAGTGTGATATCCAGAGTTTACTACGTGGAAGGACTTGGGCACAATCTATTTTCTGTGGGTCAATTCTGTGATTCAGATCTTGAAGTTGCTTTCAGAAAGCACACCTGTTTTGTTAGAGAATTAGATGGTGTTGATCTCCTCAAGGGGAGTCGGGGCACTAATCTTTATACCATCTCTATCGAAGACATGCTACGGTCCTCTCTAATTTTCTTGCTCTCTAAAGCCTCCAAGAACAAATCATGGTTGTGGCATCGTCGTTTAAACCATTTGAACTTCGGTACCATCAATGAACTTACACGTAAGGATCTTGTTCGAGGCTTGCCCAGACTTAAGTATGAAAAAGACCATTTGTGTTCCGCATGTCAAATGGGCAAGAGCAAAAAGCACACCCATAAACCCAAGACTGTCAATTCTATCATGGAAGTTCTACATACTCTTCACATGGATCTCTGTGGACCAATGAGGATTCAAAGTATCAATGGAAAGAAATATGTGCTTGTTATTGTTGATGATTACTCTCGATTCACGTGGGTAAAGTTTCTGCGATCTAAAGCCGAAACTCCGGAAACCATCATCAAACTCATCAAGATGTTACAAGTTCGTCTCAACAAAACAGTTAGATTCATTCGTACTGATAATGGAACGGAGTTTGTGAACAAACAACTTACTCAATTTTATGAAGGTGTCGGAATTAGTCATCAAAAGAGCATTCCACGTACTCCTCAACAAAATGGAGTCGTTGAAAGATGGAATCGCACTTTAGTTGAAGCAGCAAGGACTATGCTCATCTTCTCCAAAGCTCCTATGTTTCTTTGGGCTGAGGCAATTGCAACAGCATGCTACACACAGAACCGATCCTTGATACATCCTCTCCACTGCAAGACTCCATATGAACTGGTTCATGGCCGAAAACCAGACCTTTCGTTTCTTCGAGTATTTAGTGCACTGTGCTATCCAACTAATGACAGTGAAGACCTTGGGAAGCTCAAGGCCAAGGCCGACATTGGTTTCTTCGTTGGCTATGCTCCAGAGCGAAAGGGGTACCGAATCTACAAAAAACGTACCAGAGACATAATGGAAACAATCCACGTTACTTTTGATGAGCTGACTGAGCAACCGGTTCCTGGACAATCAAGTTCTGGACCCGTACCTAATCTTTTATCTCCTGGACCTATAAGCTCCAGGCTTGTACAGAATCCCACTCCTGCTACTCCTTTTGTACCACCTACAAGTGAAGATTGGAATAAAGTGTTTGACCCTATGTTTGATGAATTCTTTGAACCTCAACATGTGGATGCTCCAGAAGCCGCAGTGGCACAACAAATAGCTGAGGTAGCAAACGTCCCAGTTGATAATGATGGGCCATCCACTTCGTTGTCATGGGATCCTGAAGCCCCCACCATCAGTCGCTCAGTTACCACTTCTAATGACAAACCTTCATTTGTATAATGAGTAGCAACGGTGGATAATTCGTCTAAAGTAAATCCTTTTGCTCCACCTGATAATGAGCCATTTGTCAATATCTTTGCACCTGAATCATCAAATGATGCTACATCCTCCGATGAATCTAACACGGCTACCTCAGTTCCCTATTCTCAACCCCATGAACACCTTAGGAAATGGACAAATGATCACCCAATAGACAACATTATTGGAAACCCTTCGCATCCGGTATCTACCCGTAAGCAACTTGCAACCGACGCATTATGGTGCTTCTTCAATTCTGTCCTCTCTAAAGTTGAACCAAAAGACTTCAAGGATACAATGTCTAAACACTCATGGTTCACTGCAATGGTGGATGAAATTCATAAGTTTGACCGACTGGATGTGTGGGAATTAGTACCACCTCCCGATTGTGCTATGATCATTGCTCTTAAATGGATATTTAAAGTTAAACTTGATGAGCATGGTGACGTATTGAAGAACAAGGCTAGGCTTGTGGCAAAAGGATACCGTCAAGAAGAAGGTATAAACTTTGAAGAATCCTTCGCACCTGTTGCTAGAATTGAAGCCATAAGAATATTCCTCGCTAATGCTGCAAGTCAGAACATGGTGGTTTATCAAATGGATGTCAAGACTGCATTCTTAAATGGCGATCTAAAAGAGGTGGTGTATGTAAGCCAACCCGAAGGTTTTGTGGATCCAGAACGACCTAATCATGTGTATCATTTGAAGAAGGCTCTCTATGGGCTTAAGCAAGCGCCTAGGGCGTGGTACGACACCTTGTCTAAATTCCTTCTTGCTAACAAATTTTCCAAAGGCGTTGTTGATCCTACACTCTTTACCAGAAAAACGGGCAAAAACCTTCTTCATGTACAAATCTATGTTGATGATATCATATTTGCCTCCTCTGATCCCAAAGAGTGTGATCGTTTCTCCCAAGAGATGAGTTCTGAATTCCAGATGTCTATGATGGGACAAATGTCCTTCTTTCTAGGATTGCAAATATCTCAAAATCCCAATGGCATCTTCATCAATCAATCTAAGTATGCCAATGAAATCTTGAAGAAATTTGGATTTGACTCATGTGATTCACTTGATACTCCTATGATTGAAAGATCAAAACTAGATGAAGATGATGTGGGAATCCCGGTCGAACAAACCATGTATCGAAGCATGATTGGCTCCTTAATGTATCTTACCGCTAGCAGACCAGATCTTCTATTTGCAGTTTGCATGTGTGCTTGGTATCAATCCAAACCCACCAAGAAACATCTGGAAGCTGTCAAGAGAGTCTTTTGGTACCTTAAAGGAACAATCCACATGGGCCTTTGGTACCCTAAGGAAACTTCTATGGCTCTCACAGCATACTCTGATACTGATCATGCGGGTTGTCAAGACACTCGTCGCAGTACATCTGGAGGTGTTCAGTTTTTGGGTAATAAGCGAGTCAGTTGGTCGTCAAAGAAACAAATGAGTACATCTATCTCCTCCAAAGAAGCTGAATACATTGCCATGTCCTCGTGCTGTGCTCAGATCTTATGGATGCGATCTCAACTTTCAGACTATGGCTTCATATGCAACAAGATTCCCATGTACTGTGACAACAAAAGTGCAATTGCTCTCTGCTGCAACAATGTCCAGCATTCAAGGACTAAGCACATTGACATTCTTCATCACTTCATCAGGGAGCAAGTTGAGAAAGGAATTGTGGAACTTTACTTCGTGAGGACTGAGTTCCAGCTAGCTGATATCTTCACCAAAGCACTTTCTAGGGACCAATTTCATTTCATCCCCCCACGCCTTGGTATGAAGAGTCTCACGCCTGAGGATCTCATTAGTCTTCAGGAAGATCAGGAGGAGTAAAGGGGTTGCTTCACATATCCTTTGTACATAATATTAACACAAAAAGAAAATAGAAAAATATAAAACCTATAAAAACCATAAAAATCTGAAAAATCATAAAAATCCAAAAATACTCTTCTTACGACATGTCTCTTGTGTAATCAATATTATGTACATTTCTAGAAATGTCATTCAACAATGACACGGAATCATACATATGCTTGAGCAAGAGTTTTTCGGTTTCAAATAATGTTTTTTCTAAAACATGCCGTTCCTTAAAACATTCTTCAAAAATATGGCTTGTAGTCATTTCAGGCTACAACCGGTCTTCAAAAATATGGCTTGCTATTACTTCAGATAGCAACCCGTTTTTCAAAAATGAGGAAAACACGTCGCCAAAAAGACGGTTGTTCCTAGTAAAGGGTGCCGTTCATCCGAGCGTGAATTACTTTATATTCATGCACCCTCGATCTAATGTACGTTTCAGTGAATTATTTCTTGATAAAGAAGAGAAGTCTTCTTTTTATCGCCAAATACTTTCTCTTCTATGATCGGAAAGTATTTGTGCAAAACTTGGTGGTACCATGAGATTTTGATTGAAAATCAATTTGAACTCACACTTTGATAAAAATTTTCACTCAATCAATGACATAACTTATTTATGTGTTAAACATCCGTCATTGATTGAGGGGGAGAGTGATTTCTCAAAATTTCATGTATCATCAAAACTCCCCACACTTTGTACAAAACAAAAGCAAGATTTGTGATGGTTATGTGTCAGAATGAGTAAATTTTCAAAGAGTTTTCGTTAAAATTTCGAATCTTTTACAAACTCTTCCAATCTGACACATAACAACCTCCCTCACAGTTTGAGGGGGAGCTAGAAAAAGTTCCTTTTATCAGAAAATATTAAAATTGACCGCATTTCTCTCTCAAAAATGTTTTCTAAATTATTTAAATCAATTGAGATCAAAAACCTCGAAAGATTTGAAATTTTTGATCGGGGGAGAGAATGTGATTTAAATATGAAATCTGATAATCAAAAGTGATCTTTTGTACTCAATAATAGGCTCCCGCATATGTGCTAAACACTTTCGAATATCGATGCACATATTGAGGGGGAGCAAAAGGCGTTTGTGGAAGTAATACCTAAGACCAACCATTTATCTTTATGCATGGAGTTATAAGGACGGTTAAGGTTAGGTATAAAGTTCCCATGATCCACCAGAACCAGAAGGATCTTCCCAGGGACAATCCATAGATAGATTAGAAGTCCTTAGGAATGATTGGAAAAAAGGAGAAAAGTGAGAAAGGGAAGAGTGCGGACTGAGATAGAGCTAGGACTGGAACAAACCCAACAAGGTTCTAGTGGTGAAGTCTCGGTAAGCACTGAAGGGGTTGAAGAATTAAAAAGAATTGAAATGAGAAAGGGTGAAAAGAAATAGCCCTCCAAATATTCAACCTTAGGGCAGAAACCGGGTTCAATTCATAATCTACTGGCGGTTACTAAGGTAACACCGGTATTGAAGACAAGACGTCATGGACCCAGTGACACACTGCACTAAACTTCCCAACCACTCAAGTTCTCTTAAAAGAACTTGTTTCATTCTCACGGGGAACCATGTGCAATGTATCGACCGCTCATTGCGAGCTATATTGATACCTAAAACAGGAGACATCTCCCCAGTCTCCAGGAGCGGATCAAAACGCACTATTGAGTCTAGAGCCATGAGATCATCCATAAATCTCGATAGGACACATTCCTAATATGCTTATTGTTTCACACAATGTGGAAAATAAGATAAAATATTTAGAGTCCTACGCATTATCCTTGTGGTATTGCCAGAACATCCGAGTGATATGAAAATATTCACAATGAAGATGGAAATCCTTCTAGAGCGAAAATCACTCAAGCTCTTGGTAGGTGACATGTGAGATCCATCTTGGATCAATGATCAAGTGACAACTGGAAAGCAATAATGGTGCAATTCTAAATTGAATCAAACTTGTTCCAGGATATGGATTGACGGATACTTTTGCTAAAACCTTTCAATGTGCTCACTAACTAATTTTTCGAGCACATTGATTGTGTACAATATTTCAAACAAAAGTATTTTTGATGGAAATGTGATTCTAAGCTAAAACCTCTCGTCGTGTCTCAAAAATGTTTATCATATGACACACGAGTGATTTCTATAAATCAATTTCTCATCAATCCGTGAATATCAATTCACCGATTCACTCTATCGTGCTGTCTGCTTTGAGACGTTCCGGTATGAGAACATGCTAAGTATGAAGATTCCGAAGTGGATTCTTTGGAAAATTCATTACTACAAGCTGGAAATTCCTGTCAAGGAGAGTCTTCTTTAAAAGAAACTCTACCTGATCACATGTCGGTTTTCACAAAATCGGAGGGTAGTCTGTCCTCGCAGAACGAATGACAAAGCCATATTTGTTCTCTATCTTTATTGCTAACTATTTTATTTCAGGGACACATATAAAGATGGCGTTGATGACTCCAGTTTCCAGCTGAATCGGGTCAATCCATACCTCATGCTCACACATCCTCCACACTATCAATGAAGATGAGAGACCTGCTACAACAAATGTTGAGAGACTACCAACAACGTTTCCGCAACTCTGATGGAAAAGTCTCCTGATCCACAACTCCAATGTAAAGTCTCTTGATCCAGAAGGGTGTGAGCATGATGGTCCTTAGTCACTACATCACATGAAGGCAATACAACTATGGATGAGCTTGGAGATTTACTTTGGCTGATGATCTCAAAGGAAGCTCAAAAATCATATATCACAAAGGAATTCTAATCACAAGTTCGCTTGCTTGAAGTACAAAGTGTGAAGTAAAGTGAAAAATCAGATCCTACGAGCTACAGAGACGTAAGAATGCTTAAAGACCAAAAAGCTTAATTTCAAAGGTGACCTTACTTAGGGGGAGATTGTTAGGAATACAAAAATATTCCTGTAAAAGTCTCGGTCACCTGATTATTGTAATAGCATTAAGTTAGCTCGTAGTTAGTTTATTTATAAGTTAGTTAGTATTAGTGTAAGTAACACCATGGAAGAAGGACGGGTCTTCACCCACTGTATGCCTGATCCACAGCCCGAGTGTGGGCGTTTAAGTTGTAAGTATAAATACCCCTCTCCACATGTGGAGAGGGTTGGACCTTCACTTAATCTCAATCTAACATTCTCTTTTCTCTCAAGGTTCCACTCTCCCTCTCTTTCTTTTATTCCAACGCCACACACAAACCACAAGGAATCATGTTTCCAACTTAATTAGTATTCTACAACCTTTGTGTTGACTTTTTAGCATGCTTTATCTCAGGTTCCTAAGGTATTTGGCTAGCACGAAGTCGCACGGAGAATATTTTGATGGCTTGCACAATAATATCATTCGATAAACCTTTATAAACTTTTATATTTTGTTTCTTGTACTTTAAGACGGCTTGGGACCTCTTGTAACTCTGAAGTTTTTATTATGATCGAATGATAAACTTTTAAAAATGTCTCATTTAGAGTCGTTTTCTATGATTATGACCGTTGTACTAATGAGTAGCACCCCAATGATATTACATTCCGCTGCAATATTTTGGGGTGTTACAACGGATACTTGGCCTGTACCACATGGTACGACAAATTCTTATCTCGCTGTTACGACTCATTGGTTTAATCCCGAATCTTGGTTATTAACGAAACAGACAATTGCTTTTAAACTATTTGGTTATCCTCATACGGGATCTAATTTAAGAAATTTTTTACATGACACTTTAGTTGAATATAATTTAGATGATAAAGTTTTTACGATTTCACTAGATAATGCATCAAATAATAATAGAGCTATGGACTTGTTAAAATTACGTGTAAAACCCATTTTAGATGGTGTTTTTTTTTTTTCATTCCCGTTGTATTGCTCATGTTATAAATTTGTCTGTGCAAGCGGCATTAAAAATGTGTGATAGTTTAAAGATGAAATTTAGGAATTTATTAGTAACTATATATAGTTCGAGGAACGAAAGACAAATTAACTATAGACGTTTTCGTATTATGTGTAAGGAACCACCCCTAGGACCTTGCTTTGATAATAATAATAGGTGGAATTCTACTTGCATTATGTTTGAAAATATATTACGATAACGTGTGACTTTACATGCTTTTAATAAAAGACTTGTTAATAAAAATATGTCCGTTTCGATAGACGCCCAAGAGTGGGAACAACTAAATAATTTAACTATGTTTTTACAAGTTTTTAAAGAGGCAACAACTATATTATCGGGTGTTTATTACCCTACTAGCCCATTAGTTTCAAAACAAGTGTATACTATGATGGAAAAATTAGATGAATTAAAAAACTCACCTACTCAAATGTTTAGAAAAATTGTTAACGTTATAAACAATAAATTTATAAAATATTTTGCTAGTTTACCTTTGGTTTTTACTTGTTCCGCCGCACTTAATTCATGTTTAAATATTGGAGGCGTTGAACTTTTAATAACAAGAATAATGAAAAATTTAGACTTAGCCTTTGGGTTAGACGGTGACGAATCCGACTATATAAGATCTCAAATTTTTAAATTTAACGATAATTTTAAAAAATTATTTGGAATTTATGCAACTAAATATGGTCACCAACACAACCCAATTGTTGATCAAATGCAGGCCGGATCGTCCCAAATGGCAAGAGACATTAATATAAACCTTTATAATAGTTTATTTGAAGACACTATAAAGCGTCAATGAACATCGGCCCCAACAAGTGAATTGAGACAATATATTGCTACAAACCTTTTAATAACTTTAAGTCCCGAAGAGTTTGCAAACTTTGACATTTTGGCTTGGTGGAAAGAAAGAGAACTCAAATTTTCAATTTTATCCACTATGGCTCGTGACTTATTAGCGGTCCAAGCTTCGACGGTAGCTTCCGAATCAGCCTTTTCTACTAGCGGTAGAATTATAACGGAAAGAAGGTCAAGACTAACCCCCGAATCCGTGAAAGTATGTGTATGTATGAAAGATTATTTGGACGGAGTAGATAGGATACAACATGAAACATCGTTGGAAGGTTCAATATTAGATAAAGAAGTTGAAGAAACTATAGCAAGAGAAGAAGATGAAATGGGGATGTCACCTTCGAATACCGAATTAGATGAGGATGAGTTTGAAGAATTTGATGTTGAAGATGTAGATGTAGAAGATTTTTTGGACGATTTAATGACTTGAGTATAACGGGTGATGGCAATGCCAAAGCTCGACATACTTGAGTACACTAATATGTTTTCGGGTGATGGCCATGCTGAAGCTCGAAATGTATTAGTATTTATATATTTTTAGTTGCATAATTATATTGTTTAAATAAAAGTTATGATTGTATTTTCTTAGTTGTATAACTGTATTGTTTAATAAAAGTTATGATTGTATTTTTTTAGTTATATAATTGTATTGTTTAAATAAAATTTATGATTGTATAATTGTATTGTTTAAATAAAAGATATGAGTATATTGTTTAATTAAATGTTTGATAATTAACAAGTTTATTTAATAAATGTTTGAAGTTTTTAGTAAAATTCTGAAAAAAACGAACCGGTAAATAATTGATAAAAAAACCGAATCCGAACATTTATAACCAAAAAAAATCGAACCGATAAAAAAATTGATTCCGAAAATTTATAACCGAAAAAACCGATTCCGAACATTTATAACCGAAAAAACCAATTTCAAAAAAATCAAAAAAACCAAAACCGGTTTTTAGAAAAACCGGTTTTTTATAACCGGTTTTCTAAAAACCGAAAACCGATTTTAACCGATTTTTTTGCACCAAAAATTAACAAAACAACTAAAAATGTTGGCCCAAAATAGTTCAACTTATAATTAACCACCTTTCAACATTGGGCCCATTTTTTTAATCAAGCCCTAAAAACCCTAAACATTTTTTTTTTTACGATTTTCAAAAGGCGGTTTCGAAGAATTCCAAGGTAAAACCTCCCTTAAATCTCTAGAACATGGTTCCATGTAGTATTTAACCACCTTTCAACATTGGGCCCATTTTTTTAATCAAGCCCTAAAAACCCTAAACATTTTTTTTTTACGATTTTCAAAAGGCGGTTTCGAAGAATTCCAAGGTAAAACCTCCCTTAAATCTCTAGAACATGGTTCCATGTAGTATTTACTTTTTGTTGGCAATCGAATATTAAACTAATTTGAGTTGAAATACAATTTGTTTCTATTCGATTATCACAATTAGGTGACGTTTTAAATATCGATCATCGTTTTATTATTATTTTGCAGGCCAACAAAAAAAAATTTCATGGCTATGGCAACTGCCTTAACGAGTTCAGGGATTATTGCCCTACAACCTAGGAAGTTATCAAAAGGAACCTCGTACATGCGATGTTCTTGTCGTCTGAATTCTCGTATCTCTTTTGTTAAACCGTTACGTGCCCTCGTTAAGGTTAATGTTTTTTTTTTTTTTTTTTTTTTTCTTCTTCTTAGTTTATTGTATTCATGTATAATTGTTTGATGTTGGGTTTTATGGCAGACTCTTGACTAAAAGTAAAAATCGGTATGTTTGAAATAGTTTTACATTAGAATGAAAAATCCATGTTGTTCATGAATAATGAGTACCCGGAGAACCCCTTGGTCCTCCACGGGTTTTAGGAGCACGTGGTGCGGTAACACCAAAGTCGTTAAAATGTGTTGTTAACACTACTGGGCCTACACTCATAACACTGAACCCACTAAATATAACCAAGACGCACAACCATAAAGTTGGAAGGCGCGCAAAATGATATAACGCCGAAGTTCTCATAACTTTGGGGCGAAAAATGTGTTGTACCGTGACCTCTAAAGGTGACGATGTGCCATGTGATAATCCGGAATAAATAATTAGTGATTACTAAGTGGGCCAACAAATGCTGAAGTACTTGTTTTGAAGTGCTTTTTTCCGCTTAGCATAATCAAATAGCTAGATGTATTCAAACGCTCAAAAGTAGTTGTCTGCTTAGCAAAAAGAAACTTAGATAAGCAATGTCACACATCAGTCACGAATTATGAGCAGTATTCGTTGTTATTAAGGAAGAAGTTACATTCATGCATTAAAACCTAATTGGAGTGACAATATTGAACAAATGGCTACTAACAATTCTAACACCATCAAAAGTGTTGTGAGCAGACTTGTCTTTGGTTCACTGGTATACTTTACCTGGCAAGAGAGAAATAAGAGGCAATTTACTAATGAGAAGAGAAGTTCACAAGAATTGGCTAATATCATTATGGATACAGTGAAGATGAGATGATATCACGTTCAAAAATTGTTCTAAAAGTATCATCTGTGTACAGGGGAGTTAAAGGGGTGTTTGGCAATGTGGTGTGTATGTGGCTGAATGGGTCTTTAAGTATCTACAGGGTATGATTTCTTGCTTGAATGATCTTTACATGAATAAGATCTGTATTTTTTCTGGTCATAACAATGTTGAAGTACCTAGTACCTTGGAGTCTAATCTGGTTGACTGTACCTTAGTAGTCATTGTAGATTTGCTAGTTTGGCCTTGGGAGGGAACTAGTATCTACTTTGGATGAAAAGGAGGTCTAACTGGATATATGATGTACCATAAAGTAGGGCTTCTCATTGTGAAGGGTATATGGCCTAGGAGGATAGTGCATGATGGGTGGAATAGAGAGTGTGTGAAAGATGAACCTTCTTGGTCCACCCAATGCATTGTCACAGGAGGTTTGGTTGGCATCATGGGGGGTGAGTGTTTCCAGTCAACTGAAACCTTTTTAGAGAAGGAAATGTAGGTTGATTTGGAAGAGCCCCTCCATGGATGGGTATGGGTTCCTAGTGAAGCCACACACCATTTCTATCTTGCCATTGTGGGTGCTGGTTGAATGGTTAGATGGAAAGGTGATGTGGAAATGTAGCTAGATGGTTGTGCATAAGTGGTGAATTACAAGGTCAAGCTGGCATGGTTTATGTTATAATTGCAGCTTTGGCTTTTTGGGTTGAATATGTGCTATCAGATATCTAGTTTAGGGTTGGCTGATATTAGATAGTTCTTTGTGTATGAACATTTGATGTATCAGTCTTTCTGGATGGGGTATGTCCATCACAGATGAGTTGAATGTTTGTAATTTGTTGTTTGAAATTAATATAATTCACCCTTTGCACTAAAAAAAAGTCATACTAATTGTGTTTGTATTTAATTTTGTCGTTTTTAGGAAAATCAAGGTTTTCTAGGAAACAAGAATTTGAGTTATTGTTTTGGTCCGAATTTGTTTTGGGGTGATCTAAATACAAAAAGAGACAAGGTATGTGAAGTGATTTAATAAGTTGATTCTGCATTGTGGATTTATACTTGGTGTAACTTTTCTGATATTGATTGTCACAATGTAGTTAAAATGCCATTGGAAGAAAACGGACACCGTAGAAGTTGTAGAAAAAGGTGCGCAAAACTATATGGTTTATCGAAACATAAATTACATTGCTATCATGCTAGTAGTGACTAGTGAGCCTAGTGCAACTTGCTATGCAACTAAATTATCCTGATTTTTTTTTGGCAGAGAAAAAACCGAAAAGGACAATTAAGGATAACAGCAAAAGCTCAAATCCGTATGCAGTCGTAGCTGGAATTTCCTTATGTGCTGCTGTGGGGTTATGCTCATTTGGCTTTCAGAAGCTACAAGGTCCACGCTCTATAAATGTTCCATATTCGGATTTTGTTCATAGTATAGAAGATGGGAGTGTCACAAGGGTTCAGTTTGTGGAAAATTCCCGTCAAATATACTTCAATAAACGACCTTCAGAAGATCAAAACATTCAGACACCAAAAACCTATTCGCTCACAAAAGGATTAGACGGAGTTATAAAAATGACTTTTCCCAAATGGGAATATGATACGAATAATATTGAAGATGATAAATATGAGGTAGTTAAGATGTTGAAAGATAGGGATGTAATGTATGGATCTGAGCGTACACTTCTTTCTGCAGCAACGAAGAATTATTTGTTTGTTTTCTTTCAAGTGGCTCCGTTTTGGATCATGGTGATTCTTACTTGTTTTCAACTTAATCTTCAACATGATCTTGGAAAGGTAACTAAGAAAAAACCAAGTATGAAACAGTCGGTTACATTTGATGATGTGAAAGGTGTTGATGCTGCCAAAGCAGAACTGTTAGAGGTAACACGTTACACAATACACATCCACTTATGTTAGCATTTTACTAAATTTTGGTTTACAAATTTCGTGATTTCACTATTGTAGATTGTCTTGTGCATGAAAGGAGACAGCAAGTATATGAAGCTCGGTGCAAAGTTACCTAAAGGTGTTCTGTTAACGGGACGTCCAGGAACAGGGAAAACTTTGTTGGCTCGTGCAGTGGCTGGGGAAGCTGGGGTGTCGTTTTTCTCAATTTCTGCTAGTGAATTGGTGGAGGTTTTTGTTGGTAGAGGTGCTGCTCGTGTTAGAGACCTATTTCGTGAGGCGAGAAAGAGCTCACCGTCTATTATCTTCATTGATGAGATTGATGCTGTTGGGGGTCAGCGTGGAAGAACTTTGAATTGTGAGCGTGACCAAACACTAAACCAGGTAATTTTTATTTCCATGCTTAGACATTTTGTGTCAAACTTACTAAATTCCATATTACCATGTTGTAGTTTGGTATCAATTTGACCTATAGAAGTCAAACTAATCATATAACTCACTTATAACATTGGATCTATACTTCTTGAGCTTAAAAGATGGGTGGGCTAGGCAGTTTGGTCAAACAGGTCGAGTTGGTCAGGTTTTACTATGGGTCAAATTGGGTGGGTAGGGTTGGATTGACCCAAAATTCCTTCATGCCCCCTTTAAAATATAAAAGTTATATTTATAGTGTTTATTGTGATTGCATAATACATTTTAGTACAATAAAATATTCTTGAATAAATGCGATTTTAGGAGGTTGTACCTGATACAAAGACTTAGGGTGCCTTTTAGTAGTAATATTCACTTTTTATACCTTTTGAGTTGACCCATTAGAGATTAAAACACATTCCAAAACAACACATTTGTAAGTAAATCGGTTCAAGTCCGTTACATCAACTTATTTGTATGTTATTGTCAGCTTTTAACAGAAATGGATGGTTTCAAGAAAGAGGGAAACGTTGTAGTAATAGCTGCTACAAACAGACCTGAGACACTGGATTCCGCTCTAATGAGACCTGGTCGGTTCTCAAGAAAAGTTCGTGTAAACGAGCCAAACCAAAGTGGTCGAAAAGAAATCTTTGCCCTTTACCTGAGAGACATCCCCATGGACGACAATAAGGAAGAGATATGCGAGCTTGTTGCATCTGTTACCCCAGGCTTAGTTGGGGCTGATCTTGAAAATATTGTTCGAGAAGCGGTCCTTCTTACCGCTAGAAGAGGTTTGTACTAAACTAGCACAAATAATTTTGACTCAATAATAATTAGTGTTATAATAATGCTGTAATTGTAATGATATACTTCAGGTGGTGAATCTGTGACAAGGGATGATATATTTGAAGCTGTGGATCGAAGTAGAGGTAAAGGAGGAGGTTATGACAATGTAGCAGAAGGTAAACAATATCCGTTCGGACCAACAACTAATCCGATGCAGGGTGCGTCCATGAAATATGGGTATTCAAACTGATGTAGTTGGATGCATATGTGTGTATAATTATCAAGAATTCTATTTAATAGATGTTTATGTTTTTTGACGGATGAATTATTAAATCTGAAAATGGATTGTTGCATTTAGAAGTTCATTCATATAGAAGATCACTGGTTACATTGTATGCTATTAGTAATAGCTAGCCAAAAACAAGTGAACTAGCAAACTAGAGCAACTGAACTGATTTTGCCGTTTGAGAACGATTTAACTTCTATGTTGCTTCAGATTATGAAATGATCCCCATGTGAGTTGTGAACCCATAATACATCATTCACTATTTTACCAAACACATTAAAGCTTGTTTCTTTAGTCATTGATCCCTTCAAATACACTATCTCGGGAAGACCTTTGATCTCGTCATCTAAGTCGGGATATGTTACATACTTGCATGTTGTTTCCTTGCAATGCTACTGAAGACTTGCGTTAGCATACCAAGACCCTTTAATCAGGAGTCTCAGGCCTGTTTGCGTAACTCAAATCATTTGGACGATATACAAGTATACAACATTCATGATTTCATGGAGTAGCCACATGGGTCAAACTCAAAATTAGAAATTTGGGGACGAGCTTAGAACCTTCGTAATGTAAGAAGCTTCAATTACTTCGACTGGGCATCTCAGTTTTATCTTTGAAAGAAAAAAATTATTCTTATTTCTGCATTGATGATATAGCTATTAGCTATGTTGGTTTATATATATCTTGTAAAACGTGATGAGCGGCAACATTGACAAACTTACAAGCCTCACCCAAGGACAATATGTGGTATGGGATGTTTATGTTTATTCAATGACTCCCTCAATTTGGCCGTAAAGTTGTTGTTTGCTGGTTTGAATTCGAGTCTCTCCGCAAAATCAGGAACTCACATCTAATAGGGATGGATACTAGCTTGGCTGAGCCCGAGTAGAGCTCGGCTTGTTTATAGTTATAAAGCTTGAGCTCGTTTCAAGCCTTATATTTTTGTTTGAGCTCGGCTTCTGACAAATTTCACAAGCACAGGTTCGACTCATTTTAATGAAAAGTTTAACGAAATGAAGTTCTAATCAAACTCCGCTTGTTAAGCACACTAAGCTCGAGCTCGTTTATTACTTTTGTGCTTGTTTAATTAACCACTTAGAGAGGTTTATGAAGTGCTCGATCAACATTTTTTGTTATAAATCACTGAAACAATTGCTCATTAATTTAGATTTTTATCTTTTTAAGGGATGGTCTGCACAAAAATAAGTGCATGAAGTTAGGGTTTCTGCGGCGGCTGTCGATTTAAACTTTTTTAGGGAGATAAAAATTGCAATGATAAAATCAGTGTTGCAAAAAAGGCCGTTCAATTGCCGCCATGCTTTAATCAGGCACCAACTTTTTTAATTTGTGTAAATCGGATATGATCAACGGCAGTCAATCTTGCCGAAAACCTGCAAATCTTGATGGTAATACTCAAAACTCACTGTGAACTTGTTTTAATCACTGACAGTCGATGTTTATATCTAATACAAGTTATTTTTAAAGAAAATCTTGCCGGAAATACCTAGAATTCGTCGAAAATGCCGATTAGATTAACCCCTCCCCCTAAACCGATTAAAATCTACAATTACAAAAGAATCGACCGACCGACTACAAGAGATTTTTGCAAACCTTGATACAAATAAAAGAAAAAATAAAAAAATAGAAGGAAAAAAATTTGAAAAAGATATATAAATATAAATTAAATAATAGAAGTAAATATATATCGACGATAAAAATAAGAGCGAATCCTACCCTCATCTAACCCAAGTTGAAGGAAGGGATACCAAGCTCTCTCTTCTCTTCATATCTCTTCCTCCTATTTATCTAATTTAGTATTTGTCCTTCAATCTCCCAGAGCTCATAATTTGGTATTGTTTTCATTTATATATCTTTAAGCTTTTATTTCACTCTTGCATCTCTGATTTTGTGCGTTTATACAAATTATTAGTTTTATCTTATTACGTGTTAACCAAGGGTTTATTGGAAACAAAGATATATTATTATTGGTTGAAAAGTTTAAGCTTGTTATATATAAGCCGAAACAAACACCCCCATAAGCTTGTTATTTTGAGAGTTATGAAAGATAAGCTGAAATCAAATAAGCCCACATATAAGTTTAAACAAACACCTCCTAGGTTTCTGCAGCTTTAAAATAAGCAGTTCTGGATATAGTGTTAGGATTTGTGTATTTCATGTTTAACTTATATCCGCAGGTGCGCCTGAGAAGGACCCCCCCTGTCTGTAGACGTGTAGGCGTTAGTGTTTGTTTATTTTTAGACATCAGAAACAGGAATTACTTTTTCCCACTTAATTTCGCAAATTTCTTTTTTTTAAGTCTGATGATCACTTCTTGTTTTTTTAAGACTTTCGATCTATCTGTTGGAAAAAAAAAAAAAAAAAAACAGAACCTAAGTACGTTACCGAGTAGGGAGAATAAGGTTAAGGAGCTGCTGCAAATATGCTTCAAGTGTCTTTAGGTTGGATATGATGGTAAAAGATTAATTCTAATGTATCCTCGATAAGTTCGTTGAAATAAATCCTTACTGAAAACTGCTGTTATTATTAACCCCAAAATTAGTTAAGCAATTACGAACACCCTCTTATTCTTACTTTTCAACAATAATTGCTCCAGGTGGTTCTTATTGTGTCTCGTATGTTAGAAGTTATCCTGAAACGCTAATTATGTCTACAAGTTTTTTAGGATAAATAAATAAATAAAACCATATAGAATGGGGTGTAACTGTTGTCAAATAGTACTTGTTTATGTGGACATGAATTCTATATTGTAATGGTTGGATATGGAACCTTATTATTGTTGCAGTGGATATTTAACATTGTGTGTCCAATTAGGTGATTGGTTGTTGATGATCATGCCGTTTTTCTGTCCTTTATAATGCTGCTTTTTCCTCGTTAACTAATTATACTTTGAACCAAACTTCAAGTATGGCATATAATGAAAAGCCTAACGGCATAAATTAAGCATTTTAGATAGAGAGTGGGTGACATCAATGACAACAAAGCCGCCTAAATTAATTACTTCTTGATTGCGATTGTTTGTTTTGATATGTGCGTGTGTGTGATTATCTTGCCACTGATATTGGTGTTTTCTTTTATTCCTAAAGATATATCATGGGTGACACGAATGAAAGCGAAGACATCGATCTGAAAACTGAAGAAGAGGATGATGACACGAATAAGAAAATATGGAAAAAAATTCGCCCAAAGCGTTGGTTTGCATCCATCTGGAAGAAGTATTCTCTTGAATCAAAGACGGATAATGCCAAAACACTCTTAAAGAAAAACATTGTTCCTGCTTCAATCACTGTAGCAATGGCAGTGTGTTATCTGGTCTTGAAATCAAAAGGGTCAAAATGTAAAACTGTTCCCTATTCCGACTTGTTTAAAGGTCTTCAAGACGGAAGTGTAACGAGGGTTCAGTTCAAAGAAAACTCACGTAGTATAATGTACAATAGTGATCCGCAAAGCTCCAAGAGCGCAGTAGTACTAAAAGAAGGAAAAGTCGCTACAATTAATTTGCAAGAAATGGTGACATCAATGCTTACGAAATTTTCAAGAAAACCTGAGGTTTTGCCTGACTCGCACCATGGGAAGAATCAAGAGCTTGTTGTTAGACAAGCTCCTAATCGTGGGTGGCAGTATTCTACAATATATATCGATGATGATTACAGAGAGCTTCTTGATTTGATGAAGCAAAAAGGAACCACTTATGGCTTAGACCCTGAACCGTTTTTGGTTTCAGCTGGGAGGAGGGTTTTCTCTACTCTACTAAATCAAGCTCCTTCATGGGCTATGCTGTCGTTAGTTGCTCATGGAATAGGTGGGGGTGGTAGCATAGCAAGAAAACCTAGTAAAACCGACACGGTCACTTTTGATGATGTTGAAGGTGTTGATGAAGCTAAGGCAGAGCTGATGGAGGTAACATCAATTTTTACTGCCAATAACATAAAATGCATATCTTTTTAGTTCAGAAGATGGTTCTTGATAATTTTTCTAATAGAAAATATCATTCTTTATTGCAATTTAAACTGTTATAGATAACATAAGTAAGTTAATGGGAGACTTAAAGTCCAAAACCATTGGGTTTAACTTAACTATCTGAATCAAATCTTTTGTAGATTGTTTCATGCTTGCAAGGAGATTCAACCTACGCGAATCTTGGAGCTAAGATACCTAGAGGTGTGCTTCTGGTTGGTCCACCAGGAACAGGGAAGACTTTACTAGCCCGTGCAGTCGCTGAAAAGGCGGGAGTCCCATTTTTCATCACATGTGCAAGTGAATTTGTTGAGATGTTTGTTGGAAGAGGAGCTAGTCGCATCAGGGATCTTTTTAAGGAGGCTAGAAGACATGCCCCATCCATCATTTTCATCGACGAACTTGATGCAGTTGGTCTGAAGCGTGGTAGAGGCTTCAACACCGAAGGCGACCAAACACTAAACCAAGTAAGTTTTCTGCTTCCAGTTTTTGGTTGTTCTAAGCTGGGTTGGCTATATTGACAATACATGAAAATAAACAGGTTGGGGTTGGTTATAAAGGGTTCGGGTTGACCCATTCAACCCGGTTAATAAATGGTCATGTCTAACTGGGTCGACCCATCAACCCATATATAATTCAAAGAGAAAATAAAATTTGGTAAAACTATTAATTCATTTCATTTGCAAACCGTCTACGAGCCGCTTAACACACCAACACGTTTGGCCAGTCTGGATAAATGGCTTTCATGGGTAATGCAGGGTTGAAGTTTTCGACAATTTTTCTAAAATGGGTCCGTGTTTGGGTTTAGTGAGCCAAACCTCATCCGACACAATTTTCCACCACTAAAACTTTAAAGTTCTTATATTAATGTCTATTAATGATACTTTTGGTTTTTACAGTTGTTGACAGAAATGGATGGATTTGAGTCTGATAAGAAGGTGGTGGTAATTGCAGCAACAAACAGACCTGAAATGTTAGATTCAGCTCTACTTCGTGCTGGACGATTTTCAAGAAAAGTGTTTGTCAAGGAACCTGACGAAGATGGAAGGAAGAAAATCTTGGCTGTTCATTTCAGAGGGGTCCCACTTGAGGATGACAGAAACGAGGTGTTCAATATGGTCGCTTCATTGACTCAAGGTTTAGTAGGTGCTGATCTGGCAAATATTGCCAATGAAGCTGCTCTTCTTGCTGCACGCAGAGGTAAAAATTTTATAGCCATTAAGATAACATGATATCATGTTTGTTGCAGGATACATCTTTTGACTTGTTTGATTTCACAGGGAGAGTCTGTGTGTCGAATGATGACATAATGGACGCTGTAGAAAGAGCCAAACTGTCGTTTGATAATAGGCAGCAACATCAGGAGTTTAGCGAACAAGATGCTCTATCAAGATTATTTGCGCAGGCAAGATTTGACTTTTGAGCAAATGAAACCGCACAATCCTATTTTTGCAGTTGATTTGGTAAGGAGTCAAACTGATTGTTGATGTATCGAGTTTGATTCATTTGGCTTTTGTTTGAGCTTGATAAACTTCGAGTTTCAGTCTCAAATTAGACCGGAAATGGTTTAGAATAGTGGAGTTTGTGAGTTGTCAGAAATTTAAGGGGGGAATTGCATATATACCTAATGAAACTTGTATATTTGCATATTTCTCCAAAATACAAGTTTTTAATGCACAATGTACAATGGTGTTTAAGCATGTTTTGGGGAAATATGCAAACATGCAAGTTTTAGTGGGTATATATGTAATTGCCCCAAATTTTAATTTATAAAATTTCAAATTCAAAGAAATAGGAGCTAAACATTATCAGTGGATCAATTTTGGACCTTCTATCTTACACTTCTAATTCTATCTTACTATCTTAGTCATTTGTTTACTCCCTTTTATGAAAGAGATAAAGGGGATTTTCTTCTTCTATTTGTATTTACTGTAGGGTAGATTTACGCCTGGCTCAAAGATAGGTGATCTGGTCTAGTGTTTTAGTGCGCGTATATGCTTTTTTTTTTTTTTTTTTTTTTTTTTTTTGGGGGGGGGGGGGGGGGGGGGATTGCTTAGTTGAATTGCATCCTAGCTTGTGAATTTTGATACGAGATAACATTTATTAGGTTGTTGGTAATCGCTTACTCAGATTGATTACTATATGTGGGTGAAGCAAGCAGTTTGGAACAAGAAACTTCGAATTGACTAACCAAAACATGCGCAAAGCAGATAAGCAATCTTAAAAACCTTCTAAAATCGAGAAAAGAATCACGTTTAGGAATATAGTTTTATGTGTAAACATGAATATTCAACAGTAGTGATTGAACTGCAATTAAGACATTTTTTTGTGTTCAAAAGGTGTGTG
>JARVZY010007802.1:0-17500 GCA_030686995.1 Artemisia argyi | reverse complement strand
CGATAATCAGCACTCAGATAATTCATGAATCATTTAGTCAAAATAAATCTAGAGATTATTCACAGGCAAAAGAAGAGATTAAACATAGAATTGATAGAAGAAACACAATCAGAAATCAAATAGAAATAATGAAAAAAAATAAAAAGACTAATCGAGAATCACCCCCAAAAATTTGGAAAATATTAAAAAGAAAAAATATTGAATTAATATTTCAATTTTGCATTGAAAAAATATACGTAGATATCTTTTTATGTATAATTAATATGCGCAGAATTTCTCTACAACTTTTTATGGAATCAACAAAAAAAATTCTTGAAAAATACATTGACAATAATGAAATAAATAAAGATAAAGAAAGAATTAATAAAAAAAAACAAAATAAAATTGACTTCATTTCGCCTATGACTATAAAAAAGGCTTTTGATAATCTTAGAAATAGTAAGCAGAAGCCACATATTTTTTTTGATTTATCTTACTTGTCACAAAAATATGTATTTTTTAAATTATCACAAACCCAAGTTATTAACTTCAATAAGTTAAGATCTATTCTTCAATATAATGGACCATCTTTTTTTCTTAAGAATGAAATAAAGGATTTTTTTGGAACACAAGGAATATTTGATTCCAAAGTAAGACATAACAAACTTTCAAATTATGAAAAGAATCCATGGAAAAACTGGTTAAGAAGTCATTATCAATATGATTTATCTCAGATTACATGGTCTACATTAGTCCCACAAAAATGGCGAAATCAAATAAATCAATGCCATATGTCTCAAATGTCTCAAAATGATGATTTAAAGAAAAGGTATTCCTATGAAAAAGACCCATTATTGGATTACAAAAAAAAAACAAAATTGGAAAGTATATTTATTACCAAATAAAGAGGAGAATTTTCAAAAAAACTATAGATATGATCTTTTCTCATATAAATATATGAATTCTGAAACTAAGAATAAGTCTGATATTTATAGATCATCATTAGAAACAATAAAGAAGCAAGAAAATTCCACCAAAAATAAAGAAACTTTTTTTAACATACTCAATAATATTCCTATCAAGAATTATCTAGAAAAAAGTGATATTATATATATGGAAAAAAATACAGATAGAAAATATTTGGGTTGGAAATTTAATACAAATATTCAGGTTGAACCTAATAAGGACCAAATAACGGAGAATTCTCATAATAATGGTCTTTTTTATCTTCCAATTAAATCAAATTCCGAAATCAATTATAAAAAGGTCTTTTTTGATTGGATGGGGGTGTCTTTTGATTGGATGGGAATGAATGAAAAATTCTTAATCTTAAATCACCTCATATCGAATCCGAAAGTTTTTTTATTTCCAGAGTTTTTAATACTTTATCATAAATATAAAGAGAAACCTTGGTTTATCCCAAGCAACTTACTTCTTTTTAATTTGAATATCAATCCAAATTTTAGTGAAAATCCAAATATCAAAGGAAAACAAGAGGCGAATGAATATTTTTTAAATTTTAGACCATCAAATTCAAAACAATATTTTGAATTAAAGAATCAAAACAATATTGAAGAATATTTTTTAGAATCGATCGAAAAACTAAAAGTATTGCTTAAAGGAGATTTTCCTTTTCAATTAAGATGGACTGGACGTTTGAATCAATTGAATCAAAAAATGATGAATAATATCCAGATATATGGTCTCCTGCTTAGCCTCATAAATGTAAGAAAAATTACTATATCCTATATTCAAAGGAAAGAAATGAATCTGGATATAATGAGAAGGCGTTTAAATCTTACACAATTAACGAAAAAGGGAATATTAATTATGGAACCTACCCGTCTATCTGTAAAAAATGACGGACAGTTTTTTATGTATCAAATCATAGGTATTTCATTGGTTCATAAAAGTAAGCACCAAAGTAATCAAAGATACCGAAACCCCAAAAATGTTGCTAAGAATAATTTTGATGAATCCATTCCAAGACATAAAAGGAAAACTCTAAATAAAGACAAAAATAATTATGATTTGCTTGTTCCTGAAAAAATTTTATCATCTAGACGTCGTAGAGAATTGCGAATTCTAATTTCTTTCAATTTGAATTTAAAGAATCAGAATGGTGCGCATAGAAATAAAACATTTTCCAAGGAGAACAAGATAAAAAATTGGAGTCAATTTTTGGATGAAAGTAAAAATTTCGACCGAAAAAAAAATGAATTAATTAAATTCAAGTTATTTTTTTGGCCTAATTATCGATTAGAAGATTTAGCTTGTATGAATCGCTATTGGTTTGATACCAATAATGGGAGCCGCTTGAGTATGTTAAGGATATATATGTACCCCTGATTTAAATTTTTGAGTTTTCTATATATTATGTTGTTCTATCAATCAGATTTTTCATTTTTGTTTTTCTGTCCGTGATCTGTAAATATCCATGTTATATGCAAACAACCCGATGCTCATATGCGCTGTCTTACATCCCCCTCTAGGATAAGTAAATGGCGTAAAAATTAAAGCTATAAATTAATCAACAGAATCTTCGTACTAAACGATTTGGTATCCTCTTTTTGTATGACTATACAAATGAACTCCAAAAAAGGATTCATTAATGTTCATTGAAAAAAACAGGAATCTATAAAAAATTTTTGATTATTGTGTATACTACATTAAAATTTCTTACATTATTATTACTATTATTACTGATCCAATAAAATAACTATCTGTAAAAAGGGGAGTGTGAAATTCTTTTATGGTAAAAAATTCATTTATTTCAATTATTTTGCAAGAACAAGAAGAAAACAAAGAAAATAGCGGATCCGTTGAATTTCAAGTAGTAAGTTTCACCAACAAGATACGGAGACTTACCTCACATTTGGAATTACACAAAAAAGACTATTTATCTCAGAGAGGTCTGCGGAAAATTCTGGGAAAACGTCAACGGCTGCTGGCTTATTTGTCAAAAAAAAACAGAGCACGTTATAAAGAATTAATAGGACAGTTGGATATTCGAGAGAGAAAAACTCGTTAATTTGAAGAGTTAGTTTGAATTATTCGCTTAAAGTTTGATGAACTTCTTTTCGCTTTCAGCAATTCATGGAAGAATGAATCAGGAAAAACCTATGACTGTACCAGCTACAAGAAAAGACCTCATGATAGTCAATATGGGACCTCACCACCCATCAATGCATGGTGTTCTTCGACTCATTGTTACTCTAGATGGTGAAGATGTTATTGACTGTGAACCAATATTGGGTTATTTACACAGAGGTATGGAAAAAATTGCGGAAAATCGAACAATTATACAATATTTGCCTTATGTAACACGTTGGGATTATTTAGCTACTATGTTCACAGAAGCAATAACTGTAAATGCACCAGAGCAATTAGGGAATATTCAAGTCCCTAAAAGGGCCAGTTATATCAGAGTCATTATGTTGGAGTTAAGTCGTATAGCTTCACATTTGTTATGGCTTGGCCCTTTTATGGCAGATATTGGGGCACAGACTCCTTTCTTCTATATTTTTCGAGAAAGAGAATTGATATATGACCTATTCGAAGCTGCCACCGGTATGCGAATGATGCACAATTTTTTTCGTATTGGAGGAGTCGCTGCTGATTTACCTCATGGCTGGATAGATAAATGTTTGGATTTTTGCGATTACTTTTTAACAGGAATTGCCGAATATCAAAAGCTTATTACACGGAATCCCATTTTTTTAGAACGAGTTGAAGGAGTAGGCATTATTGGTGGAGAGGAAGCAATAAATTGGGGTTTGTCGGGACCTATGCTACGAGCTTCCGGAATACAATGGGATCTTCGTAAAGTTGATCATTATGAGTGTTACGACGAATTTGATTGGGAAGTCCAATGGCAAAAAGAGGGGGATTCATTAGCTCGTTATTTAGTACGAATCAGTGAAATGACGGAATCCATAAAAATTATTCAACAGGCGCTAGAAGGAATTCCGGGAGGGCCCTATGAAAATTTAGAAATACGCCGTTTTGATAGAGCAAAAGATACTGTATGGAATGACTTTGATTATCGATTCATTAGTAAAAAACCTTCTCCGACTTTTGAATTGTCGAAGCAAGAACTTTATGTGAGAGTTGAAGCACCAAAGGGAGAATTGGGAATTTTTCTGATAGGAGATAAGGGTGTTTTTCCTTGGCGATATAAAATTAGACCGCCAGGATTTATTAATTTGCAAATTCTTCCTCAGTTAGTTAAAAGGATGAAATTGGCTGATATTATGACGATACTAGGTAGTATAGATATCATTATGGGAGAAGTTGATCGTTAAAATGATAATGGATACAACAGAAGTACAAGCTATCAATTCTTTTTCTAGATTGGAATCCTTAAAAGAGGTCTATGGGATCATATGGATGCTTATCCCTATTTTTACTCCTGTATTAGGAATCACAATAGGTGTACTAGTAATTGTTTGGTTAGAAAGAGAAATATCTGCAGGTATACAACAACGTATTGGTCCTGAATACGCAGGACCTTTGGGAATTCTTCAAGCTCTAGCAGATGGTACCAAATTACTTTTCAAAGAGAATCTTCTTCCATCTAGAGGAGATACTCGTTTATTCAGTATTGGACCGTCTATAGCAGTAATATCCGTTTTATTAAGTTATTTAGTAATTCCTTTTGGGGATCATCTTGTTTTAGCCGATCTCAGTATCGGTGTTTTTTTATGGATTGCTATTTCAAGTATAGCTCCTGTCGGCCTTCTTATGTCAGGATATGGCTCCAATAATAAATATTCTTTTTTAGGTGGTCTACGAGCTGCTGCTCAATCAATTAGTTATGAAATACCATTAACTCTATGTGTGTTATCAATATCTCTACGTGTGATTCGTTAAGACATAAATTTGACCCTACTTTTTCTTTCTAGGAAGGAAATGTCATGAGTTGAATATATATTTTCGTTTTTTATTCATTATTCGGGGGTTGATGAAGGAAACCAGATAGTTATATGAGTGAAAGAAACGGCTTATAAATTTGCAGTAAAAGATTGAATCTCATTTCCTATGTACAAGAGTTAATAAAAGTAAACATTAAGTATTAGAGACTGTTTACCCCAAGATTGATTGATTAATCATGATGACTTGAAGCGGGTTCAAAAGATCTACTTTATGAGGTTTTTACTATCTATTAGCATATGTATTACCCAAAAGTGGATTGATAAAAATAAGTGGATAGCTAGGAACACTAAGGTACACAAAGGATTCGTAATAGAGATTATGTAAGTGTATTCTGTGTATAAAAAGAATTATAATTGGGGCTTTAAATTGGTAGAAATGATCAAGGAGTACTTCCCACGATTCCGATCCAGAGTATACTTCTATTCACCGATTAAGTAAATAACTATCAAGAACGAAGTAATCCTTTAACTTTGTTTAAGGTCCCCTTTTTTTGAGAAAGGAGAATAGGAACGAAAAAAATCGAAAGACTGAATGCGCTAAAAAAAAAAATATCTTTTTTTCTTTCTCTATATAGAGATAGAATTCTTGTCATGATTCATGAACTAATGCAAGGTCTAATTGGATTTCGTAATTGAAAACGTTAGGTTGAAATATCTATAGATATTGTTACAAGAAAGATTTTATTCAAGGATTAAGTTATTACTCAACAAAGATTAAATTATTAAAAGAGAAGATGAATTCAGAAGCACTTTATTTTATTATAGTATAAATTTATTTTATTATAGTATAAATAAATATAGCAGACAGAATTCCAGTGTCTAATGGGGACCTTACAATAGATTTCATTTTATCTCTATTTATCCTACAAACATATCAAGAAAAATAAATAAGGACGGGTCCTTAGATTTATTTGTGACCTTTGAGGAGCCGTATGAGGTGAAAATCTCATGTACGGTTCTGCAATAGGGGTGGGAACAGTGATGTTATCATCCACTATGATTATCTAACAGTTCAAGTACCGTTGATATAGTGGAAGCGCAGTCAAAATATGGTTTTTGGGGATGGAATTTGTGGCGTCAACCTATAGGATTTCTAGTTTTTCTAATTTCTTCCCTAGCAGAGTGTGAACGATTACCTTTTGATTTACCAGAAGCAGAAGAAGAATTAGTAGCAGGTTATCAAACCGAATATTCCGGTATCAAATTTGGTTTATTTTACGTTGCTTCATATTTAAATCTACTAGTTTCTTCATTATTCGTAACAGTTCTTTACTTGGGGGGTTGGAATCTTTCTATTCCATACATATTTGTTCCCGAGCTTTTTGAAATTACTAAAAGGGGTAGAGTCTTTGGAACAATAATTGGTATCTTTATTACATTAGCTAAAACTTATTTGTTCTTGTTCATTCCTATCGCAACAAGATGGACTTTACCGAGGCTGAGAATGGACCAATTATTAAATCTTGGATGGAAATTTCTTTTACCTATTTCTCTAGGTAATCTATTATTAACAACTTCTTCCCAACTTCTTTCACTGTAAAAATACTTCTATATTCATGACTTGTCCCAAACAAGAGAAAGAAACAAGTATCCTATTTTTTATAGATATTCACGATATGTTCCCTATGGTAACTGAGTTCATGAATTATGGCCAACAAACAGTACGAGCCGCAAGGTATATTGGTCAAGGTTTTATGATTACCTTATCACACGCGAATCGTTTACCTGTAACTATTCAATACCCCTATGAAAAATTGATTACATCCGAGCGTTTCCGCGGCCGAATCCACTTTGAATTTGATAAATGCATTGCTTGTGAAGTATGTGTTCGCGTATGTCCTATAGATCTGCCCGTTGTTGATTGGAAATTGGAAACTGATATTAGAAAGAAACGATTGCTTAATTACAGTATTGATTTTGGAGTATGTATATTTTGTGGTAATTGCGTTGAGTATTGTCCAACAAATTGTTTATCAATGACTGAAGAATATGAACTTTCTACTTATGATCGTCACGAATTGAATTATAATCAAATTGCTTTGGGTCGGTTACCAATGTCAGTAATTGACGATTACACAATTCGAACAATTTTAAATTTGCCTGAAATAAAAACTTAATAACTCATTTTGATCTAAAAGAATGAGGCTTTTTATTTGGTGAATAACTAGAATTTTATTAATATATTCATAATTATATTGATTATATTGATTAGGAGACGAGAATCATGTTTTAATTTATATTAAATTTCTATGACTATATTGAGGATTTGCAAATATATAGATTTAAATTACTCTTTCGAGAGATTAGGCCAATAACTATATCTACATCAATCCATATCCATGAAAATGGAATTTTTAATTTAATAATAATTAAGAACTATTATAAAAAAGTAGATTTCCCTCTTTTTTCCTGACCGGGTGTCAATAAAGTTATGAAAGATTTTGATTTATTTATCTCTTATTTTATATATAATGGATTTACCTGGACTAATACATGATTTTCTTTTAGTCTTTCTGGGATTGGGTCTTATATTAGGGGGTCTGGGAGTAGTATTACTTCCCAATCCCATTTATTCTGCCTTTTCATTGGGATTTGTTTTTGTTTGTATATCTTTATTCTATATTCTATCAAACTCGCATTTTGTAGCTGCCGCGCAGCTCCTTATTTACGTAGGAGCCATAAATGTTTTAATCATTTTTGCTGTGATGTTCATAAATGGTTCAGAATATTCCAAAGATTTCCGCCTTTGGACCGTGGGAGATGGAGTAACTTCCGTGGTCTGCACAAGTATTTTTTTTTCACTAATTACTACTATTCCAGATACGTCATGGTACGGGATTATTTGGACTACAAAAGCAAGCCAGATTATAGAGCAAGATCTGATAAGTAATAGTCAACAAATTGGGATTCATTTATCAACAGATTTTTTTATTCCGTTTGAATTTATTTCACTAATTCTTTTAGTTGCGTTAATCGGCGCAATTGCTGTAGCTCGTCAATAATAACTCTTTAGAACCGGAAAACCCTTGTTATGAGCTATCAGATGCATTTCCTTTTTCTATTTGACTTTGGATATAAAAGAGAAAGTCTTTATTAGTTTGATCTATTCCCAATATATTCCTTTATTTCATTATTCTAGTCAATCCAATTGGTTAAATTGTTGTTCATATTGAAATGAATCGAGATTGATGAGGAGTTGGTTAATGATGCTCGAACATGTACTTGTTTTGAGTGCCTATTTATTTTCTGTCGGTCTATATGGATTGATTACAAGTAGAAATATGGTTAGGGCTCTTATGTGTCTTGAACTTATATTAAATGCGGTTAATCTCAATTTTGTAACATTTTCTGATTTTTTTGATAGTCGTCAATTAAAAGGAGCAATTTTTTCTATTTTTGTTATAGCTATTGCAGCTGCTGAAGCCGCTATTGGACTCGCCATTGTTTCATCAATTTATCGTAACAGAAAATCAACTCGTATAAATCAATCTAATTTGTTGAATAAGTAATATTATCCTATTAAAATAAAATTAGAATTTTCATAAATCAATTAAAATTAGCATGTGTGCCACGTAAGGTATGATCATGTTATCACAAAGATAAGAAATCAAAGTAGTTTGGCACTGTCAATCCAGAAAAAACCGGGTAACTCATCGATTCATCTAGTATTAGTATTTAAATATATAATTCATTTATCAATTTACTAGATTGAAACTTTATCACGTTCAAAAATATCGATCCAATGTCGCATTCAGTAAAGATTTATGATACATGTATTGGGTGTACTCAATGTGTCCGAGCCTGTCCTACGGATGTATTAGAAATGATACCTTGGGACGGATGTAAAGCCAAACAAATAGCTTCCGCTCCAAGAACAGAGGATTGTGTCGGCTGTAAGAGATGCGAATCCGCCTGCCCAACGGATTTCTTGAGTGTTCGGGTTTATTTATGGCATGAAACAACCCGCAGTATGGGTATAGCTTATTAATACGTTACAGAAACCTCTCCTTGAGTCCATTTTTTTTTACCGCCAAAACATGTGCCCAAAAATAAGATATTTTTGGGCACATGTTTTTCTGGTCCAAGCGTATCTTGTCTTTACCACGAACAAATTTCCTTGGTTAACAATAATTGTAGTTTATACCAATATTTGCGGGTTCCTTAATTTTCTTTCTTCCCCATAAAGGAAATAGGGTAATTAGGTGGTATACTATATGTATATGCATGTTAGAACTTCTTCTAACAACCTATGTATTCTGTTATCATTTCCAATTGGACGATCCATTAATCCAACTAGTAGACGACTATAAATGGATCAATTTTTTTGATTTCCGTTGGAAATTAGGAATAGATGGACTGTCTATAGGACCCGTTTTATTAACAGGATTTATCACTACTTTAGCTACCTTAGCGGCCTGGCCTGTTACTCGGGATTCTCGATTATTCCATTTCTTGATGTTAGCAATGTACAGCGGTCAAATAGGATCATTTTCTTCTCGGGACCTTTTACTTTTTTTTATCATGTGGGAATTAGAATTAATTCCGGTTTATCTACTTCTATCCATGTGGGGAGGAAAGAAACGTCTCTATTCAGCCACAAAATTTATTTTGTACACGGCGGGGGGTTCCATTTTTCTCTTAATGGGAGTTCTGGGTATCGGTTTATATGGTTCTAATGAACCAACATTAAATTTTGAAACATCAGTTAATCAGTCGTATCCTGTGGCTTTGGAAATAATATTCTATATTGGATTTTTTATCGCTTTTGCTGTCAAATTACCGATTCTACCCCTACATACATGGTTACCAGATACCCACGGAGAGGCACATTACAGTACTTGTATGCTTCTAGCCGGAATTTTATTAAAAATGGGAGCGTATGGATTGATTCGGATTAATATGGAATTATTACCACACGCTCATTCTATATTTTCTCCTTGGTTGATGATAGTAGGTACAATACAAATAATCTATGCAGCTTCAACATCTCCCGGCCAACGTAATTTAAAAAAAAGAATAGCCTATTCCTCGGTATCTCATATGGGTTTTATACTTATAGGAATTGCTTCTATAACCGATACGGGACTCAATGGAGCTATTTTACAAATAATCTCTCATGGATTTATTGGTGCTGCACTTTTTTTCTTGGCAGGAACGAGTTATGATAGAATACGTCTTGTTTATCTCGATGAAATGGGCGGAGTAGCTATCCCCATGCCAAAAATATTTACGATGTTCAGTAGCTTTTCCATGGCTTCCCTTGCATTACCGGGTATGAGTGGTTTTGTTGCAGAAGTTATAGTCTTTTTAGGAATAATTACTAGCCAAAAATATCTTTTAATGCCCAAAATTGCCATCACTTTTGTAATGGCAATTGGAATGATATTAACTCCTATTTATTTATTATCTATGTCACGCCAGATGTTCTATGGATACAAGTTATTTAATACTCCAAACTCTTATGTTTTTGATTCTGGACCGCGCGAGTTATTTGTTTCCATCTCCATTTTTCTACCTGTAATAGGTATTGGTATGTATCCCGATTTTGTTCTTTCACTATCAGTTGACAAGGTTGAAGGTATTCTATCTAATTATTTTTATAGATAGTTTTTTTAAAGAAAAAATAAAAGTATTTTTATTTTCTTAAATTTTAAATAAAGTAAAAACAAAATATGAATTTGAATTTTCGCCCAATCCGCTTGGTCTTTGCGAGAACCGCGTGAATCACTACACTACTTGATTCACATGGTTCTCGCCGGTTGACGCAATTTTATATATACCGTATTCTGTTTGTAACTTTTCTTTAGTTTAACTAGAGGTTAACGTAAATGCACCATAACTATGTAGCCCTATTCCTAATAGATTGACCCCAAAATAGCATATCCAAATTATAAGAAAACCTATAGTCGCCACAATTGCGGAATTTGTCCCCTGCAAATTTTTATTTGTTCGAGTATGCAAATAAATTGCGAATACGATCCAAGTAATAAACGCCCAAGTTTCCTTTGGATCCCAACTCCAATATGATCCCCACGCTTCATTAGCCCATACTGCTCCTGAAAGAATACCTATGGTTAAAAAGATGAATCCTAGGCTAATCACACGATAACTCCAATAATCTAATTGTTGAATCAATTGGGCCTTGTAATAATTATTAACAGGAAAAAAATATTTTTTTTGAAAAATATTGTTTCTTTCATTCTTGTATTGGATTTCACCAAAAGAAAATGACCCGTTTAATTTTAATAAATTATTACTTTTAGAACTATAAAAAAGTTTTCTAAATGTAATGACTAGAAGTGCTACTGATAATAATGATCCACAAAGAAGAGCCGCATAGCTCAATATCATCATACTTACGTGCATTATTAACCATTCCGATTGTAGAGCAGGTACTAATATTGTGGGTTTATGTATTTCATTTAAAAGACCCGATGTAGCAAAGCCTTGGGTAAAAATAGTACTTGAGGCAGTTATTGTTGTTAAATAATTTTTTCTTATTTTGAAATAAGGATAAGGAACTATATGAATAAGGGAGAAACTCCATGAAAGAAAAATTAAGGATTCGTATAAATCACTTAGTGGAAAATGGCCCGAATAAATCCAACGAGTTATTAACAATCCTGTTAGACATAAAAAAGTAGCTATCATCCCCTTTTCTGAGGAATAATATGGTTTTCTAATTTGATTGCCCAATAAGCTTATCAAATGAATTGTAATTACAATTGAAACAATAGAAAAGGAAATATGAGTTAATATATGCTCTAAAGTTGAAAATATCATAAAAATGAAAAAACGGGGGATCCCCCCGTATTAATTAAGAAATAGAAATTGGGAATTTAATTTAATTTTATTATAGGATCTATTTGATATCTTTTAGAAGATGGCATGCCGCCACTCGGACTCGAACCGAGATGCTCTAGCACTGCTTCCTAAGAGCAGCGTGTCTACCGATTTCACCATAGCGGCTTGCTCGAACTCATAATAACCTATTTATATTCAATCGTCGAGATTGAACAAGTCAATTCACTCAATTTTAGTAAAGATATAAAAAAAAAAGAGTTCAAAAAAGTCAATTTAAAGGTTCAGTAGTTTCTTTAAGGTGTCTGGTTTTAGGGCTTTGACGTAGTTTAGCCGATTCTAAAATACGACTCTTGCAACGATAGAATTCTTCGATAGACTCAAAAACTTTTTTCTTTTATTGTCATTATTTCTGGTTTATCTGATTTAATAAATTCAATTTGAAACACAAACTAAATTTTATCAATGAATCTAAAATATGTCTATTTTGGATTACTCCAAATTGCCACTTGCACATATAATAATATCTCAACAATTAAGTTCTTTTATTGGATTTTTCATTGGGCTGAAAATTGGATATATATGGAAAATAAATTAAATATAGTATATATAATAAATTAAGAAGTCAGAAAGTTATCCAAAAATCTTTAACACGGAATGGATTAGTTTGAACAATTAATTAATTTGAACTAAAAATATTCTATCTGCCCTTCCTGATAAATATAAAATTTTTTCATTATTTATTCTTTTAAAAGTCGATGGGGAAAAGAAGACTCCCCACCACCAAAATCTGAATGAAAATATACTAAAAAAATCAAATAAAAAATCTTATATATATTTATTTTTTATTTTTAGAATTTAGAAAGAAGAATACTTCTTCTTTTTATAAGATTAAGAGTCTATTTCATATTGATTAGAATAGGAACTGCCAATTGTTAATTTTATATTAACTTTAATATTAAATTAACAAATTACTGAGATATTAATTACTGATCCAATTTTTTTAGTCAAATCCATTCCAAATTATTCCAATATTTTAGGACTTATTTGTTTGTCGTACAAAAAAACTTTTTGAATTCCCGGTAGAAAGAGATTTCCCTAATGACAAAGCTTTTAATGCCGCCCAATATCCTTTCCTTTTCCAAATATTTTTACGAATACGCTTTTTTGATATCGAAGTACGTTTTTTTGGAACTGCCATTTAAAAAAGAAGAAGTTAGTCATTGTTATAGTTGGATGTGAAAGACATCTATTGTTCAAAACGAATTATTATTTCTTATCTTATATTCATTATCTATTTTTTTTTTCTAAAAGATTCTCTTCATAGAAATCTAGATACGTCAAAGATCCGTGAAAATAAAAAATGACTCGAAATAACAAAATTTTGATTCCATACACTCTTTGTAAAACCAAAAATTTTTGGTTTTGAACTCTTAGTTCTCGTTATTTATATCTCATCTGCTATGGGATAGAAATCAAAAGAAATAAAGAACCTAAAATACCTTTATTTTAGTCATTCTATATTTTATTTACATGTAATAAAATACCTTGTAAACTTTTGCCTAATAAATTGAGTCTTTTTTTAGTAAAACTTGAAAAAAAAAAATACACCTAAACTTTAAAACTCGAATGATACTAGTAAAAAATCTGTTAAAGGGTATGTAGTTTGATAAAAAAGGATCTCAGTCATTTTTTATCCTTGCTCGATAAAAAGTTCATTTTAGAGGTATAATCTTATAAACTTTCCAAATATTCCTAATAAATTGTTTTGATTGAAATGGAAAACAATAAATCCCATAATGAATTAGTTAATGAGTTTAAATAAACTAACTAAAATCAAGAGGTTTTATTTCATTAGACCAACGACCTTAGTTAATCCTCTAATTCATATTAGCATCAAGTACTCTTTTTAGCCTAAAATTTTATACTTGCTGTATGAATATTAATAATATTTTTTATTTTCCTACTTTCCTATTATAAGTATTCGTTTTTATATGTCACTTGGTTATATCATTTGACCAATTGTAACTTCTTGTTTTGCATATTTGAACAATTTTGAAAAGACTCAGAATAAATACTAATATAAATATAAATTATTAAATAAGTTAGTGCATATCTTTATTTTTTATTTACTTTTTCGAAAGAGCTAAGATCCGGTGAATCGGAAACAATTAATTAAGAAAAAAAAAACTTTTTTTATGGAACAGACATATCAATATGCGTGGATAATACCTTTTCTTCCACTTCCAGTTCCTATGTTAATAGGGTTGGGACTTCTTATTTTTCCGACGGCAACAAAAAGTCTTCGTCGTATGTGGGCTTTTCAGAGCGTTTTATTGTTAAGTATAGTCATGATTTTTTCCATAAATCTGTCTATTCAGCAAATAAATAGCAGTTCTGTCTATCAATATGTATGGTCTTGGATTATCAATAATGATTTTTCTTTAGAATTTGGATACTTGATTGATCCACTTACTTCTATTATGTCAATATTAATCACTACTGTTGGAATTTTAGTTCTTATTTATAGTGATAATTATATGTCTCATGATCACGGGTATTTGAGATTTTTTGCTTATATGAGTTTTTTCAGTACTTCCATGTTGGGATTAGTTACTAGTTCAAATTTGATACAAATTTATATTTTTTGGGAATTAGTTGGAATGTGTTCGTATCTATTAATAGGATTTTGGTTCACACGACCTGTTGCAGCAAAGGCTTGTCAAAAAGCGTTTGTAACTAATCGTGTTGGCGATTTTGGTTTATTATTAGGCATTTTAGGGTTTTATTGGGTAACGGGGAGTTTCGAATTTCGTGATTTATTCCAAATATTTAATAACTTGATTTCTAATAATGAGGTCAATTTTTTATTTGTTACTTTGTGCGCTGTTCTATTATTTGCCGGTGCTATTGCTAAATCTGCACAATTTCCCCTTCATGTATGGTTACCTGATGCAATGGAAGGGCCGACTCCTATTTCAGCTCTTATACATGCTGCTACGATGGTAGCAGCGGGAATATTTCTTGTAGCTCGACTTATGCCTCTTTTCATAGTCATACCCCACATAATGAATTTTATCTCTTTGATAGGGATAATAACGGTTTTTTTAGGAGCTACTTTAGCTCTTGCTCAAAAAGACATTAAGAGGGGTTTAGCCTATTCCACAATGTCTCAATTGGGTTATATGATGTTAGCTTTAGGTATGGGGTCTTATCGCAGTGCCTTATTTCATTTGATTACTCATGCTTATTCAAAAGCGTTATTGTTCTTAGGGTCGGGATCCGTTATTCATTCAATGGAAACTCTTGTTGGATATTGTCCAAAAAAAAGTCAGAATATGGTCCTTATGGGGGGTTTAACAAAACATGTACCAATTACTAAAAATTCTTTTTTATTAGGTACACTTTCTCTTTGTGGTATTCCACCTCTTGCTTGTTTTTGGTCCAAAGATGAAATTCTTAATGATAGTTGGTTGTATTCACCTATTTTTGCAATAATAGCTTGGTCTACCGCGGGATTAACCGCATTTTATATGTGTCGGATCTATTTACTTACTTTTGAAGGACATTTAAACGTTCATTTTCAAAATTACAGTGGAAAAAGGAATACCCCCTTGTATTCAATATCTCTATGGGGTAAAGAGGGTTCAAAAATAAGTAACAAAAACTTTCGTTTGGTAACTTTATTAAAAATGAACAAGAGTGGCCGTCCTTCCTTTTTTTCAAATAAAGTAGATCAAATTGATGACAATGTAAGAAATCTGATCCAACCTTTTCTTTCGATTCCTAATTTAGGCAATACCAAGACTTCTTTGTATCCTTATGAATCAGATAACACTATGTTATTCCCAATACTTATATTAATTCTATTTACTTTGTTCGTTGGATTCTTAGGAATTCCTTTCAATCAAGATGTGGATATTTTAACAAAATGGTTAACCCCGTCTATAAATCTTTTACATAAAAATTCAAACAATTCAATAGATTGGTATGAATTTTGTAAAGATGCAGTTTTTTCAGTTAGTATAGCCTCTTTCGGAATATTTATAGCATTTTTTTTATATAAACCTGTTTATTCATCTTTTCAAAATTTGGATTTAATTAATTCATTTGTTAAAATGGGTCCTAAGAGAAATTTTTATGACAAAATAAAAAATGCTATATATGATTGGTCATATAATCGGGGTTACATAGATTCTTTTTATGGAACATTCTTCATTGGGGGGATGCGAAAATTGGCCAAATTAACTCATTTTTTTGATAGAATTATAATTGATGGAATTCCAAATGGAGTTGGTCTTATGAGTTTCTTTGTAGCAGAGGTTATTAAATCGGTAGGGGGTGGGCGTATTTCCTCTTATCTGTTCTTTTATTTTTCTTATGTATCCATTTTTTTAGTAATTTACTACTTTTTTAATCTTTAATATTAATTTAATTAATTAAATTTTATATTCATATTTTAATTAATTAAATTTTATATTCATATAATATAATATTAAATATATATTTCCAATCCATTTCATGAATAAAATGTGACCTATTATCCAACCAACAAAACTACTTGTTACAAATAGCATCTTGCTGTTGCATCGAAACATAAAAATGTTGACTAATCTCGCTAACATTGAACTTGGTAAAATGAAATGATTGAATAATTGAAAAATGAGATTATTCAGGAATACACATTGAATGCTGAGATTACGCATTGAATTTCTGGTAGTAGATCCATAATCAAAGAAGTGTTTGTGATTATTGCAGAAGAAATGAAACAAAAGATACGGTAGAGCTAGGACAGTTATTGTATGAGGTCTACCCAGTGCTAGATGCAGAGGCGCATAATAGATCGATATGAACATTATGAGCTGTCCCGTAATAAAACCAGTTGTTGCTGATACCTTCTTCTCGGTTCCTTCTTCCATAACGTGAGCTCGGAGAAGGAAGAGATAGGAGGGTCCTATGGAGAATGTGGTCAGAAATCCATAATAGAGTCCTACCACAACGACCGAATTGATTATCTTCATGCATAAGGATACTAGATTACCTAGTAGAAAAGATTTCAAAATCATCACAAACCTCCCTTTTTCTTTTCTATTGCAATTTCTGGATTATTATATGATGATTTTGAAACTTTCCATATATAGAAAAGAAATAGAAAGAGATAGACTAGAAACGACATCTGTTATGTTAATGACACCAAAAGGATATTAAATGAGTGGAATTGGGATATGGATGGAATATAATGAAATAGAGCCACTTCGAGGTTCCCTATGAAATGAGGCATGGAAGGGAGCCACTACGAAGAAGTTCCGGGAGTTACGAAGGAAGCTTCGAGCTCATATTGGTCATGGGTTGAGAACGGGAATGGAACTCTATGAGATAGAATCCCCCGTTGTTCCTCAGTAGCTCAGTGGTAGAGCGGTCGGCTGTTAACCGATTGGTCGTAGGTTCAAATCCTACTTGGGGAGATTTGAAAATCACCGTCAACACCCCGGTGTAGGTCCGGGATACTCCTTTGTTCCATAGCCCTGGGGCTATTTACAACTATCCAATTAAGAATTCTCAGATGTACTAGTACTAGCAGTGCATCAAAGATGCAGTCATCGATTCTCCCGAGAGGCCACAATTGCCGCGAGCAAACATATTAATGACGAGGAACGCATTTTTGTTATGCTACTAATACTTGTACTTGCTCTGCTATTCTGCCCCATCCTGGCTGAGGAAGAGTTATGGGCGCGTAAAAAAAAATACGCTGATGGGGGGCGTGCGTACTATGTGTAATGCTTCAA
>JARVZY010007801.1:0-21777 GCA_030686995.1 Artemisia argyi | reverse complement strand
AAAGTGCATATGTAAGGTATCATCTTTTTACCCTCCCCTTACACTTAAGATGAACATTGTCCCCAATGTTCAAGTAAAGAATGTAAAAGTTAAAAAGTAAAGAGAATGAAATCAAATACTCCCCTGATTCGCTCGGTATGGATTATAGGTTGGCCAGGTTAAATCTTCCTCCAAGAAAACAAACAATCAAAGCTTCCCTTCCAGAATATAAATCATCTTCTTGTCATAAATAACCTGTAAATCCTGACAACAATAGACAAGGCAACCTCGCGTAAAATCGGCGGCATCCTATATAAGTTACTAAATCCTAGAAAACAAAGTAAGATATAATGCTTGTGGAATGAAGTTTGCAGATTTCCTGGAGATTATAAAACTTAATAATTCACAAAAACCATAAGACTCCGTTAGAAAAACAAAACCGGTAAAATTTCCAGATTTTAACTTCTGACGCCGTCAAGAGCAATACCCTGACGCCGTCAGAATGGACCTGCAGAAATTCTTATGTTAAGTTTCCGGAAAATTTCTGGAAAAACTTTGTCCTACTTCCTGGAAAATCCTGCAAAACTTCATTATGACTCAATACAAGCATTTGACTCTAACAAATACGAATATACATGTTCATTAAATATTGTGGAGAATCATGATCGGTTTGTTTCTTAAAAACATATTTGGGGTTTCCCCTTACACTTATCTTTTGCAAAAATACCTTTAGGTTGAAGTTAAGACTAGGCCAAACAACATAATAAAGTATTTCCACATTTTAGTAGAGAAACATGATCAACCAACAATAAAAATAAAACATGCATACGGAAGCAAATAACAATCAAACAAATAAAATCACACAAAACATGGGTTGCCTCCCAAGAAGCGCTTTTCTTTATTTACGAGTCTTGTAGCTAGACTCAAAGTCATGGGTTACTACGTGATCTCATCATTGGTTCCACTCTCTAGGTCGTCTTCTAAACCAGTTTTGTATTCCGGACCTAGTTGCAAGCATTCTTTGTAGAAACCAAGCATCCTATTTCTAACATACTCTACTCCTCTACGTCTATCCTCCTCATTTCTATAATAAGCCGCTTGCTTGCGTTCCTTTTCGAAATTAGAGAGAAGGCGGTATTGTTCAATCTTGTAGGGCATTTGATAAGCAACCTCATCATTCTCTTCCTTGAATCTAACTATCCCTAAAGTCGGATCATAACTCATCCTAGTGGCCTCAACAAATGGTTTCCCAAATATTATTTGACTTAGGCAAGCATCTATCACCGGACGCGTGTCTTCCACTATCATAAAATCAATCTCATAGGTGAGATTCCCTATAATCACATGTATTCCCTTAACCCTTCCTGCAAAATTACTTATCCAATTTTTACCGGGCATCATCCTAAAATTGAGTTGCTTCTTCATCACCCAATTGTAATAGGTCCTAGTCATGATGTTTACGGGGGATCTAAGGTCGATGTAAGCTTTCCATACATGCATGTGCCCGATATTGCATGGGATGTTAATGTTGGAGGGATCTCCCATTTTGATCAGGGGGTCGCCAAAGATATATGTTTTCTCGGGACTATCGAATAAATCCTTATGGTATTCCCGTTCCCCCTCGGTTGGCAACTTATCAAAGTATTTCTCTATAGGTTCTATCTCCTCCAATTTCTCATCCTTTTTAACCTCAACTTCCCTACTCTCATCCTCACTATTGGCTTCTATTCTAACTTCATCCTTGTCACTCTCCTCTATCTCCCTATCTATCGGCTTAATGGTGACAACATTGACAAAGTGGACATGTTTGGATGATGAGGGGTCCTTAACTTGGATTCCACTATTGGTGTCCCTAGTGTCCTTCCTAGGTGTGGCTAATGTTTGGTTGTTGAGGGCTTTCAACAAGTTGTCGATCTTGTTGGTCATCTCCGTTTGTTGTTGGTTGAATTCGGTTTCAAACCTAGCTATGCGAGCTTCTTGAGATGCCATAAATTTCGACATCAATCCTTCAAGATTGTTGGTACTACCATAGTTGTTAGAAGGATTGTTGTTGAAGGTACGGTTGGATGGGGGACCGTTTGATTGGTAACGATTAGGCGGATTGGAAGAATTTGGTTGATTTTGTTTCCACCTAAGGTTTGGGTGATTTTTCCATGAGGGGTTGTATGAATCACCGTATGTGTTTGGCTCGGGCTTGAAAGTGTACCACTTATCTCCCGCTTCGTCGGTACGCGTGGATGCGTAGTCCGCAAAAGCTGTTCCGGGGAGTTCCACACAATCACGAGTGTCATGGGGACCACTACATAATTCGCATGAAGAAGTGATTTTGTTCACTTGGCTTGAATGCTTCGGAGCTTCGTAAGATTTCATGAGAAACTTGACTTGGTCCTCAAGTTCCATGATCCTACGGTCGGGAGTGCTTGAATTGTTCGAAGGCAAAGATATTGCCTTGACCGTTTTGTTCAAATCACGGGGATCATTCCAACTTTCATTGTCATAGAGAGCAAGATCTTCTATGAGTTCCCATGATTGTTCCGGACTAAGATCACGTAGCTTACCACCGGCCGATTGGTCAATGGTTCGCCTCGTTGAGATGTCGATATGGTCATAGAAGATTTGGACTTGGAGCCAAAGATCTATGCCATGATGAGGGACTTTTTGGAGTAAGTCCTTGAAACGAGTCCATGCTTCATAAAGAGATTCATTTTGACGTAGTTGAAACATCAAGATGTCATTCCTAAGTTTAGTAGTTCTCCCCGGTGGGAAAAATTGAGCAAGGAAACGAGTGGTGAGATCATCCCATGTGGTGATGGATCCCGCGGGTAAACGCTCAAGCCATTGACTAGCTTGATCCCGTAGAGAGAATTGGAATAGGCGTAAACGGGTAGTCTCTCTAGTTTCAACACCTAGGTCTATGGAATCTACGATTTTGAGGAAGTCCTTAAGGTGTTGGTTTGGATCTTCGGAACGAAGTCCATGGAATGCACATCCGCTTTGCACCAACCGGATGGTGTCGGATCGCAAGGGGGTCACATTGTCTCCGGTGAGCTCAATGGTGTTTCGGTAGCCTTGGTGGCTAGGTCGGGAATACTCTCCTAAGGTTCGGGGCCTAAGGGGTTCTAGTGGTGGGTTTTGTTGTGGTGGGATGATAGGTTCAAAGATGTTATCACCTTCCATGATGTCGGATGGTAAAGAGTTACGAACAAAGGCACGAAGAAATAAGATAGACTAAAGAAGACCTAAAAATAAAAATAAAAATCTTACTAGAAAGGAATCTAGCAAGTAGACCTAATAAAAAGAAATCCTAACCTAGACAATAACTATTCCCCGGGCTGCGGCGCCAAAAACTTGATGGCGACGCACTCTTTTGCGAAATTTTAGGAATAAATGTAAAGATAGACAATCCCCGGCAACGGCGCCAAAAACTTGATGCGTGGGAATCGCACCTTGCTTTACCTCTCGAGGGATATCGAGAAGCTTACAACCCCCACCAGGCAGTGTACCTGATCGTTGTAGTATAGTATAGTGACAAGTACCGGGGGATTGATCGTTCAGCTTAGGAATAGTGTCGCTAGGATTAGAAAACCTAATTAATAGTTCTAGAGGTGAGAGATGATTATTTTTGTATTTTTGTATTTTTATATTTGAACAACATCAAAACCCTCAATCAACAAACCCAACTTCAAATCCACCACCTCCAAGCTCCACATCTCCAAACTCACCAACATCCATGCAACCAAAAGTTTACCTGCATTAAGCCACCAACATGATCCCATTCACCATTCTCACCCAAGCATCTTATATGCTTATGTTTCTCATTTTCAAATAAAACACCTCAACCATTTTGGGATGCAAAAAAGTTTGATGGCACTCTTTGTTGGCACAATAGGATATTCTACTTAGTTTTGAATTCTATCATTATGGCTTATGTAACAATGATTATGGAGTTGACATAATCATTTTTTATTAATGAATGATTTAATATGTGTTTCAAATTCTCTTTTGCCATGCTTATTATTAATTGTTATTATGCTATATGTACTTGATTGTGCCATGCTTGTGCCTCTAATATTTTTCTTGCAAGAATTCCATAACTCGAACCCTTGGTGCCCTCAAACGAGGGGGAGCATACATCAAGGGGGAGCTTTCATCTTATCGGCTTAAACCTTTTTGATTCTACAAAAAGGGTGAGAAGTGAATATAAACTCACTAAATACTTGTCTAAAAATTAATTTTTGGATTTAATGAGTTTAGATTTTGTAATCATCAAAAAGGGGGAGATTGTTGATATAAATAAATGACTAAAAATGTTATTCATATCTTTCAATATCTCTATGTTTTGATAACCACAAAATGAAAACCCATCAAATCAAAGATCATGACGTAAACAAGTATTTAGTAGTAAATATTCACTTTCACCATCTAATCACTTAAGGTATGAATAAACATAGTGTTTAATGCATTATAAGATCAAAGGGATATTTAATTAATTACTACAAGTTTATTTTAATATATAAACTTATTATATATTTTTGAAAAACACTTTTGGTAATAAAGAAAAATGTTTTAATCATACTAAATATATGAATTCAAATTTTTAACCAAAATCAGTTAGTTTTTCACCAAATAAACTTTCCCCACTAAAACACAAAATTTCTGGCCGTTACAGCTGGGCGGCCCCCTTAATTATAAGGGGCGGTCCCCTTAATTTGAAGGGGGCCGACCATGATTTAAAGGGACCGGCACGCTCCAGTTGTCAGAATTTGTTGCCTATAAATAGCACCTTAAATCTAGAATTTTTGCTCACCTTTTTGCACTAGAACTTTCTGATTCAAACCTCCATTTCCATCTTAAAAATCCTTTGATCATATAATTCATAAGCCTTTGTTTCCAAGTGATCCAAAGCCTCATCCACTCAAGTGCAAAGAGAAGAATACTTCTATTCATCAAGACTAGAAGTATTACAACTTAGTATCATCTTGTTATCTAAGTTGTTTGATCATTTCATCTTGTATATCATTCATTCTTTGGTGAATATAGTGTATACATTGGTTAGCTAGATTTAGATATAGGATCTAGATTTATTGAAGGTGTGAAGTGGTGCTAGAAGTGAAGAAGTAGAGGTGCATAGGATCAGTTGTAGAAGAAATAAGAAGTAGTAGTAGATTGAAGTAGAGAATAGTTGTCAAGACAAAGAACTTGAAGCCTTGAAGTTGAAAAGACCTTGAAGCCTAGAAGTTGTGAAGAAGCATATATCTTGGAATAGTGGATAGAACTAAATAGTGAAGGTGTGAAGAAACAAGTGGCGTGAAGAAGAAGAGTTAGGAAGTAGAAATGTGTGAAGAAGATAGGTCTGAAGTAGAAAGGTGTGAAGAAGAATTGGTGTGAAGTAGATTGGTGTGAAGAAGTTGTGTAAAAGTTGTGATTGAGTTGTGATGAAGTTGTGGTGTGTAATTTGGTGTGTAAGGTTTTCTTCGCCATAAGGGAAGTTATTGATCTAGTGAGAAAACTCTCGAGTAGGTGACTCGGGGAGTGGAGTAGGGCAAGGAAGGTGTCCTTGTAGCCGAACCACTATAAATCCTTTGTCTCTCAGTTTGATCTTTCCATCTCTCACTTTATGATTATTTACTTGTTAGCATTTCATACACAATTATAATTGCTTGTGTTGTGCATATATTGATTTCACATAAAGATCAAACTAGGATTCATTCATAACATTAATTTTATAAAGACAAACCAAGTACATAAACTCTTATTAAAACATATATACATATATATGCTTATATATAATATATGAAATTGTAAATCCTTTCCCAACATTATATATAAGTAGTGTTTATACGAAAATCGTAAATAAACTAGTGTATATATTTTTGCATTAAAGAGTTTTGAAATTTACGTCTATTTTTTAGAAGCAAACTTTTATAAAACAAATAAAACGAAAAAGGCGTAAAACTATTCAACCATCCCTTCTAGTTTTCCACACTATGAATAGGAACATAAGGCGGAACAAATAGTATATTGTTTCTCATTTTTTTATATTTACTTTTATTTTTATTATTATTTACGTTCCTTTTGTTTTGTTGTTGCTAGGCGTCAAAATAAGAAACATGTATATGTAAAGTGTATTTTGTAAAGGTCACATGTGCTGGTCAAATAAAAAGATTCGATTCCTTTTTGGATACAACAAAAGCATCGAAAAAGATAAAGCAAACATTAAAATGCACAATGCTAGTCAACTTTTTCAACCAACTTTTCAAAGTATGTACTAATTTACTACCTGCGTCCCATAATTATTGTCCACATTTGACTTTTTTAGTCTTTAGCTGTCAACTTTGACTGTAAATATTTTTTTTTGTGATATATATTAGTTGATGCAAAATATATAAATGGATTGAGTTTTAAATGTATTTTCATTCGTATAATTTTCATCAAGTATTATATAATACAAATAAAAATATTTAAGGTCAAAGTTGCAAAATAAATACTTAAAAAGTCAAACGTGGACAATAATTATAGGACGGAGGGAGTAGTATATTTCGTACTACCCATTGTAATACATTATACTATCTATCATTACACGATGGACCAGAATCTCAGAATTTGTTATAATATTTTTTTCAGTATTTTAGTATTTTCCACATTTTGGATCCGTTTGGTTTATTTGGGCCTTTCTACAAATACGATTCATATTGCTTAAAAAATGGATAATAACAAAGGTGCCGACTATCCAAAATCTTCCACATAGTTCCATTACCTTTAACCTTTCTTCATAATCAGGTTTCGCAATTCACTTTCTTTTGTTTTACATAATTTTCATTATATGATTAATATTATGATTTCTTTCCTGAACTATCAGGTCATAACAAGAAAGAAATATGCTGAAAATTTTGTGCTGTAAAAGAAAGATGCTGAAAATTTTGTGGGGTAAGTAACATTGATCTTATGCTTGATGTTAGTGTTATGTGCAGTCTTTTTCCGGTTCAGTTGCAGTGCTTTGTATTCCAGGTAATTTTGCCACTCATTTTTGAGATGTTGAGGAGATAGGGTTTTTTTTTCCCTCATTCATTGGAAATTGGTGATATAGATTTCGTTTGATTTGTGTGTTTAATTTTGGTTAATTATTTTTTTTGTAATTAGGCTTTATCATAATTTTGGGGTTTTGTTAATTTGGGTGTTTTGTTAATTTCTTTAACAGGTTGACTTGCTAATCTGATTACTTTTACTTTTCTTGAATTTGTCATTAAAACAATTCTTTCATAATATTGGTTAATTGATTGTCAATTATGCATACAGGATATTGCGTCAACGTTACAGAAAAACAATAACCTGAAGCCGAAAATCTCGGACTGAAATTTGAAAGAAAAAAATAGAAGGTAATATAAGGTTCTTAAAAACACAAGGGGTTTTAGTTTTTATGTTTTCATTAGTTGGTACCTAAGTTTATTTGTGTCTTTGATGAGTTGGGTTGTTCATTTTCAGAAGTGAAAAAGAAAGTCGACGATAGAGCTCGAGGTACTTACATCGCGGTCCAAGTGAGTTGTACATGATTGTGGTTTTCACCTTAGTCTTTAGGCTGTTTACATATTACTATCTGTTTGGTCAAATGTATAAAATGTAGTTGCAACAGGTTTGACATATCCTTGGATGTCTTTTTGTTTGTGGCAACATTTTCAAGCCAGCAATTCCTGTAGCGTTGACTTTCCAATAATGAACGACCTGCTTTCGGAACTCATGATTTGCTGTTTACAAATTCAAGTCCCAGTAAGTGTGGCTTGCAATCATAGTTTGTCAACCTAATATGTAATGTATTGTGCCCTCATTAAGTTATTATGTAATGTGTCATTGTGTTGTGCTCTCATTACATCTGTTACCCCGACTCCGTTCCAGGTGTGTCAGAAGCATAGGATGCGCCTCACGCAAGGGCAGGTGTAACATGTCCAATGATATCACAAACATAGGCGTATGAACTTCTTCAAATTTGAACAAGCCTATATGTCTGCAAATTAAGCTAATCCAAACACCCGTTTGCTTTTTGGTCTTGGCAGAAGTATCCACTATCCAACGGAATTTGTTCCAGAGGCTAGGATGCCAGAAAATGTTCTTCATGAAAAAATGGCATTACCTAAATATCAGGTATTAAATCAAACTATATATAAAGTTATCATTATGAGAAATCGATGTATTTTTATAACTTTTGAGAGAAAAGAAGAAAAATATTTATCATAAAAGGTTAAAGGGGGTAAATATAATGGATTTATTTGAAATGTGTGCATCTACAGGCTGGTGACTTGATAGGCATGAAAAGTCTTGCAGAAATTGAGGTAGTGTCTTCTACTTGGCTAAAGGTTAGTTATTACTACTCATCTTTTTTTTACCAAAGTTGCGAGTTTAATACTTCCAGCAATGTTCTTGAAATGGCACGGCCAGGATATTCTTCTATCTTAGTCTTTAAAACCGTGAAAAGTTACAGAGCCACCCATGTCATTGTTGAAATTTAAAAATCTAAACGCGGTTTGAAAAATAGACGATATATAAATATTACATAGCACATATTATAAATAGAAGTTAGGTACACTAATAAAATGGTTATCGAATTTACAAAACAATAAAAAGATAATGTTTGGTTCACACATACTGAAAAACAAGCGCAAAACAAAGTTTTCTGTTAGGGGTTTGGGGACACACACAACAATATGCTAAATGTTTAAGATTTTATGCATGTACTAGCTGCACGAACAACTGTTGCACCTACGTCAGGTATTGCATCCATTGTTCGCACAAGGGCAATTCATCTGGTGTGTGCAGCTGGTAAGTAGTTTTGGCACACATCTACTTAGTGACTGTAATATGTACTTTGTGGTACCCTTAATATGCTAAAGGTTTCAGATTTTATGCATGTACTAGCTGCACGAACAACTGTTGCACCTACGTCAGGTATTGCATCCACTGTTCGCACAAGGGCAATTCATCCGGTGTGTGCAGCTGGTAAGTAGTTTTGGCACACATCTACTTAATGACTGTAATATGTACTTTGTGGTACCCTTACTAAATATCTGACAGTATTGTTGTTTTAGCTGCACCTAATACGACTTCAAGGCCTAAAACAGTAGACGGTCGGCCGAGAGGTGAACCAATATGAACTGTACTTTGTGGCATGATAATAGCTATTTGAAAAGGTAGCATTTGCAACTGTGATTGCAGCCATGGCTTATTAGTCCAAAGTAAGCTCGATCGCAATATATCTGAGCCTTCCTTCAAAGTTACATATACGTTGATATTGTCTTTGGGTTTGTGCTAATAGTTTGTCATTGTGATTTGTGCCCCGTGTTTTGGTTTCAGAAGGAATACCTTCGAGTGAAAAGAGCCAGGAATCAGCAACCAACCAATTGAGGTACTGTTAAATGTGTAGTATGTACTTTCTGGCACCCTTACTAAATATCTAAAGTATTGTAGTTTTAGCTGCACCTGATATGACTGGAGCAACACCAGAGTCACGAACCATCTGACACATTTCGAAAACAACTGTTCGCATAGGTTGATGAAGAAACAAGTGAAGAGTACGCACAGCAGGCTGAAACTGCAGGTACAACAGCCGAACCAATGGCAACAGAAGGTTCACAACAACCAATCACTGAAACCGAAGACAAACCGATCACCCAAGCCAGTAAGAAGGCAAAATACGAGTAGCAGAAAACAACAGCTCTGGTAACACAGTCTGCAACAAAACCTTAGGTAGCAGTAATGTAATGTACAACAAATGAAAGTAGGTTTAACGTAATGTACAATAAATGAAAGTATGTTATCGACACATGTACGTAGGATAGGCTTACAGGTATGTGAACAAAGGATGCGACACTAGCGTAACATCCTGTGATTGCAAGTATAAAGCCACTAGGAAAAAGGCTTGCAATGTTTTGTAACCACGATCCTAGCAATGTATCTATCCAGTTTTCTCTACTTATCAGCAGATGCAACTATACTAAACACACAAACACGTTTATCACACAGGTGTTGAGGCCCCCGCCGCAACGCGGCTGGTTCCTTCTCCTTGCTACTCTCAAGTCTCAATCAAATCCAATCCACTTTTTCAAATTATGTGTACACTAATCTCAAGTCTCAAACCAATCCAATCCAATTTTTCAAATTATGTCCTTAGAAGGTACTACCCAAATATTCAACTCAACATATGCTTTAGTCTTTAAATTGAAACAAATGTTTGCAAATATTTAAACCACATAAATAATAAATCATTGTCCTCTTTTTTAAAATTTGTTACAAAAATAGATTTATTAAAACAATGCAACAAAATAACATTATAAAAAACGTCAAAAAATCAAATTTACTACTCGTAAAACTTATAAAATAAAGTTTGTAAAACATATTTATAAAATGAAAAAAATAATCCGAATTAGTAAATTTTTCCGGCAGCGACACTTTTTTGGCGATAGAAACAATTTCCGGCAACGAAACTTTTTTTCCGGCGACTACAAATTTTTTCCGGCGATAGTGGTAACTTTTTCCGGCGAGAGAGTGGCTGCAATCGCAGAAGTACAAAAAAAAAACACCAAATACTTTAGATCTAAAAAAACGTATAGATTTACAAAAAAATCAATAGATCTCGAATAAAAAACGTATTAATCTAACAAAAACAGATTTACAAAAAAATAAATAGAAGTCGAAAAAAAAGTATGGATCTAAAAAAAACGTATAGATTTAGAAAAAAAATACTACTCGAAAAAAAAGTATGAATCTTAAACAAACATATATAGATTTAAAATAAAATTTGAACTCGAAAAAAAAGCATGGAACTAAAAAATAACGTATAGATTTTATTTATTTTTAATTAACTCGAAAAAAAGTGTGGATCTAAAATGACGCATAGATTTTAAAAAAAGAAAAAAAAAACCTTGAAAAAAAGTATGGATCTAAAAAAACGTGTAGATTTAAAGAAAAAAAAAATAGAACTTGAAAAAAAGGGTAAAGATTTGCAAAAAAAAGTCAATATATCTAAAAAAAGTATGGATCTACTAAAAAAACTAAAGATCTATGAAAAAAATTATAGAACAACAAAAAGACAATAGATCTACAAAAAAAACATATAGATTTGCAATTAAAATCAATAGATCTAGAAAAAACATGTACGGATCTATTAAAAAAAAGTAAATAGATAGGAAAAAAAACAATAGATCTATAAAAACACCTCAAAAATTGATGGGTTAAGGTGGCGTTGGTTGGTGGCCGTCGGGTGGTCAGGTGGTGTCGGCGTAGGGTGGTGGTGTTGCGATTGGTGATGGTTTTGTGGGGACGAACGGTGGTGAAGGGGTACGGTGGTGGTGATGCGTTTGTGGTTGTTGGAGTTGTGGTGGTGAGGTTGTGGTAGATGATGTGTGGATGATGAGGAGAGGTTATATTTTTTTAGAGAGAGATAGAGGGATTTTTTGTATGTTATATGTGTTTTTTAGTGAGAGATGAGAGATCAGAGACCCGATTCAGAGTGGTGGGTATGCATATGTTTTTTTTTAGTGTGAGAGAGAGAGGGTTGTGTATGTAAATTTATGGTAAAAGAAGTGAATTGATGGAAAGTTTAAATGATTTTGTTGGTTTGGTAATTTTTTAGGATAGGATCTTGGTTTGGTGTGTGTAAATTTAGGGTCGGATATAGGTTTGTGAGTCTGAATCTTAAAATGGAAGGGTTGGGTTTTGGTTAGGGATATTGGTGTTATATATATATATATATATATATATATATATATATATATATATATATATATATATATATATATATATATATATGTGTGTGTGTGTGTGTGTGTGTATATATATATAAATTATATATATATATATATATATATATATATATATATATATATATATATATATATATATATATATATATATATATATATATATATGTGTGTGTGTGTGTGTGTGTGTGTGTGTGTGTATATATATATATATACACACACACATCTATAACATATATATAACAGGATGTACATGACGTCATCAATGCCACATATGCAACCATAACGCCACCTCAACGCCACTGGACGCTACCTAAGCAACATGCCACGTAAGCATGCCACGTACGCAACATTTTATCATTTATTTAAAATTTTTTAATTCCGGATTTTGCTTAATTAATTTGGCCATGATTTTGTAAATTTAATTTTTCCAAAAAATGCATGCCATGGGATTCGAACCAGGGGTATTAATAACTTTCACATATTTCTTAACCACTACACCAACACAAGGTTTGGAATTTATTTCGCAATTTATAAATGATAAAGACGTGTAATTATTTTATAACCTAATATAAAATCTTATCATTTAATTATACGAATATTTTTTCATTAAAAAAAAAATTATAATATCAAAATTATCTTCATGAAAGAACTATTTTAGAATTCTTCTAAATGCAAAATCTTTTTTTTTTTTTTTTTTTTTTTTCATAAGAGGATTATTTGTTTAAAATATATCTAATAAGTTTAAAATATTTTTTTTTTAAAAAATGATAACATGATAAGTTTAGAAACGATTTTGTTATATTTTTTTATTATATAATTTAGGGAACAAATTATGTGTCTTAATTTATGATGTATATTGAACGATTTTTTAGGTGATAAGTTTAGAAACGATTTTGTGATATATTTTAAAACATTCAAAACACTTTTGGATGAGCATGATCCTCAATACTCTTAACCTAATTTTGCAGTATATATATACAAATTCGATCATTCATCTTCAAACAAACAAACGATATTCAGAAGCAAAATAAAAGATGCAACGACAAAGGCATTCATTACTGTTGATCCCAGTTGAGCTTAAACGATCTTATATAGAAGTTAACTTGATTAAATACTTAAGCTAATGTGCGGAATGTAAAAGCTTAACTTAAGAAGAATAATGATTCTCTTTCAACACTTCAATATTATTAATACGAGCACTCAACAATGCTAGGGTTTTACAACCTTGAAGTGAATAACGATACGTACATAAACTAACCCTAGGATCCTCCTTTTATAGACTAAGGAATCCTACTAGGTTTACAATACCTTTCTCTACACGATAAGTATATTCTAGATAAATATAATATATACACAACCTATTCTATATTTATCTAAACCGTATACATCCTTATCCCATCAGCAGTAGATTCTGTCAGCAGCATTTATCCTCAGCAGCACTTTGACATTAGCAGCAGAATCATTTCCACTAGCAGCAGTTTCACTTATAGCAGCAGTTTCAGACCCAACAATCCTCCCCTAAACTTATTATTTATTTCTAAATAAGTAAGTTTCTTCTAAGCACAATTAATCACTTGGAGGATGCTTCCAAACACTTCAACTCTTGAGAATTCAGTTGATCAAATATCTTCTTATACTTTGACAGCAAATTGAATGCTTGATCATCAGAATCATAGTCTTTCTGCAACTTAAGTGATTTATCACCATTAACCATCTGATTGACAATATTCCAGTATCTTACCACTGGGTAATCCATTTCAGCTAGCATATACAAAGTAATTGGTCCAATATCTAACACATGAACTCCAGAATCTTGTAAGAGTCTCCATTTTCTTACTTTGTAATCTACTATCTCTGTCCATTCAGAATCATCCATTGAAGGTTCAAACATAAGTTTAAGAGCTCTCCACATAACATTATCAGAAGAAGTTATGATGTGATCAATTTTATCTATCTCATACTTTTTACCATCAAACTTCTCAGCTCCAAACTTTGCCTTGTATAACTTCCACAAGTCTTCAACATCCTCTCTATCAAAGTAATGTAACATCTGTTGAAATCTAAGAAACATGTGAGTCTTACCATCAGATCTCTGGACATCATGAAATGCTCCAATGTTAGTATTATATCCTGTAGTTACTTTGATAATAGGATATTTGACTCCTAATGGTTTGGCATCAACCACTTCAGGATCTTCCATCTTGCCAACCATAGTGTAAACCTTCAATTGTTCTTTTAGATGCTCAGGAGGAATATGATCAAGATCATGTTTAAACTTATCTCCTTCAGGTATAGAACTGCTTCCTTCCCCAGTCTTTCTCTTCTTCTTTGCAGACGACTTATAAATAACACCTTTTCTTTTATCACCTTGCACAGAAGAAATAGTCTTTGCTGCATCAATATCAAGCTGTTTAACAACATCAGCTTCTTGAATATGCTCTGCTTCAGCTACTTTTTCAGGTACCAACTTCTTGTTCATCTGAGCAATTTGTTCCAAATCCTCAGCACACCCCATAGCATAAAAAGTATCTGTTCTCCTCTTAGCTTGTTGATATAAGTCAAAAACTTCTTTGTCAGAATAAGGTTTCAACTGTACCAATGTCCATCCAGCCATATTCTTTAGATACCTTTCATATTCTTTTCTTTGTTATTTAACAGTTGGACCTTTAAATATCTTCATCTTTCTTCTAGCAGTAGCATTTTCATTTCTCTTCTTTGTAGTAAACTCACTGTACCAAGATTGCACATTAAAAGTTGGAACTTCATTTTCTTCAATCTTGATCAGCTTATTGAGTTCAATATCAGCAGCTATTCTGATCTTCTCATTTACCCATTCATCATACCTCTTTAAGCCTTCAGCCTCTTTCTCAGCTAACTGTTGTTCTTCCATATTGATCAACTCTTGTTCTCTAAGTGCAGCAGCTGTATCATGTTCAACTTGTAATGCCTTAGGCCAAGACTCAAATGGTACATCAGTGAAATCAATCCCCTTATATATAATCCTTGGGTTTTCAACTTGCTTGCCCTTGCCTTTATCAGTAGAAGATGAAGAAATAACCTTCTTTTGTTGAGCAGCAGGTTCTTTAATAACAATCCCTTTTTCAGGTTTTCTAGGTGCTGATGATTTGATTGTTGTTGTAGTTTGTTGTGGTAGTGAAGGAGTTGATACTGGTGTAATTTTCTTGCTCAACAATACATGGCTTCAGCAGCAGCATTGTCACCAGACCTAGCAGCAGAGTCTTGTGCATCAGCAGATCCACTAGCAGCAGAGTTAGTAATTTCCTTAGGAGTAGATTCTTGAGCAGTAGAGTCAAGACTTTTGTCTTTCACCAAATCTCCCAACTTCATCAATGTTTCACCCATCAACCTTGTTGCCTTTACTAATTGCTCAAGCTCCAAAGTTGTAAGTTGTTCTACTACCTTCTCTTGAGTAGCAATTACCTCTTCCATAACAACCTCATTCCCTGATTTATCAGCAACCACAAAATCTCCAGCATCCTGAGGACTTTCAACATCCATATCACCAATCACTGGAACCTCCCTTGAAACCATTCCATCATTCAAACCCAGAGCACTATCAATCTTTTCCAAATTTGCCTCCCCTGAACCCATTGCCTCTTCATTCCTCCCCTGTTTGGAAGCATCATCTTCCAAGTGAGTAGAGACATCAGGAGAACTAACAATCTGAGAAGTACCCACTTTCTTCAATCTTTTCAAGGAGGTTGAAGATCTTGATTTCTGAAAGTTCTTAATTTGTTTTTGCAATTTTATGATAGTCTTGTCCTGATCAGCAACAACAGATGAAAGATTAAGAACTTTGTCCTCCAATGTGGTACATTTCACCCCCAAGTTGGTACAAATAACCGTCAATTCCTGAATGAGTTTCATAATAGTCTCATCACTTCGACCTGTGTTACCTTGTCCGAGAGGTGAATCATGGACATTGTCATCATGTACAAGGTTTTCCGTCAATTCATTGGTCACTGGTCTATCCTCATCACTTCGACCTGTGTTACCTGGTCCGAGAGGTGAATCTTGGGACATAAACTCAGTATCAAACCTAGTTTGATCATCTGAGCCCCCTGTATTTGCCATTTGGCTAGGGTTACCATCCTGAGAATTTGATTCAGAAGAATCATCATCTCTAGATGTTGCCTTGGTTTGGGTCTTAATGATGTTATCACTATCCTGCTCTGCTGCTAAGCTAGAAGCAGTAGTGACAGCCCTTACCAACATGTCCTCCCCATCACCTAGGACAGCCTCATCTGGTACAGCCATACTGACACTATCCTGAGGAAGATCAGTGATCTTTTTGGTGTTCCTACGGGTATAGAGTATTTTAGGTTGTGTAGCAGATGCACTAAAATTGGGTGTGTGATGGGAGTCAGTGGGATTTCCTGATCCTTCACCCTGATTGTTTTGCACAAGTTGCACCATTTGAGGTGTAAGATTTGTATGTGTGCCTGAAAAACCTTTTCCATGTTTAACCAAGAAAGTAAAAGTTTTAGAAACCAATTTTGGAGCATCATAAGTAGCAACATGGCCTCTAAACTTTGTAAGTTGTTTTTGAATAAAGAGTTGTATAAACCTTGGATAAAGAAAATATGAACCAGACTCTTTGATACTTTGAAACATCCCTTCCAAAATCATTCTTGAAAAATTGAATGGTTTACCTTTGCTTAGGCATACCATTGCAGAAGCAATAGTAGTACTAAACTCATGCCATCCAGAAGTTTTAGGACTCAAACAATGAAGAAGAAGATGTATCAAAAACTTGTATTGAGGACAGAGGAGAGATTTTTGAAATTTTAAATTTGTATGATTCCCCTCATATCCCAATTCTTTTAACCCAGAAAAAATAGCAGAATTGGCCAGGCAAGTGGTCTCTGTTTCATCATCTAAGAAAAGGGTTTCTCTTATTGATGATTCAGATACACGAACCTTTTGCCCATCTACTAAGGCACTAACATGTTTTTCCCCATTCATAGTTTTGATTTTAGCGGTAAGCCAAAACTGTTTGATGTGGGAAGCAAATATAGTAGGATTCACAGTGAGTGCATACCTAAGAGAAGTAGCATTCAAAATTTTTACCATGTCTGTGAATTCTTCATTAACTGATTCAGCATCCAAAACGACCACACTGTTGTGTTGCTTTGCCCAAGTACGAACGCAATCCATGAGTTAGGGTTTAGGGAAATTGGGAATTTTTGACTTTGAGAGAGATGGAGTGTTAGGGTTTGTGATAACTTCAATTTGAAACATGAGAAAACCAATTAGGAAGATCAATTAGGTTTTAAACTGATTGAAAAAGTTACACATCCCACCCTCACACTTTCAACCGTAGCAGCACAATAACACTAGCAACAGAGTTATATAACTAGCAGCAGAGTGAAATGATCCAGCAGCAGAGTTGACTAAATAAGCTTGGTCAAAAAGTCAAGAATCCTCAGCAATTAATGTGTTGATATGCCGTAATCCCTATAAAAACGGACTAAATCTTTTCCCTAAATCAACACAATCAAACCCTAATCGCAATCAAAACGCCAATCAACCAAATCAAAACTTCAATTAACCCAAATCAAATCAAATAATCATGAAATCAACACCCGAAATCATCAATATCTCTTCCGATTCATCATCTGAAGATGAAACCCCATTTGAAACATACGTGCCACCCTTCCGTCCTCCTCATGATTGTTGTAGAACCAAAGAGCAAGCCAAAAAGAGAAAGCATGATCTCCCTGTGTTCAAAGATCTTCTGCATTTAAATCAAACCCCAAGCACATCCAGGGGTAAAGCTGTGATGTCCCCAAAATCTCCATCGTCTTCAGAATCATCAGAAGACCCAGCATGGATCCCTGTCAGGCAACCATCCCCAAGGGAGCTTATGTCCCCTTTCATCTACACATCATCAGATGAAGATGAACCTCCAAATGAACCACCTTCCACTCCTGAGAGACCTTAGTCATCAAGGCCACGACCAAAGAAGTCCACCAAGATAAAGAAGACAAGAAAGACAAACTCTCCTCTCCCTAAAGAAAGAAAAATTGTTCTTGGACTTCCATGCCCTAGGAAGTAGTGCTTGTAGGCTTTAATTTCATCTTAGATTGTTGCACTCTTTTGTGGTTTCAGAAGTAGTCTTTGTAATTTCTCTTTTGATGTATGAACTTCTGAACTTGATGAATGATGAATGACAAATGTTCTTCTTTTGTTGTCATAATATTGGTATTGCAAATCATCATTTAGACTTATTCCTGCACAATATTAGACCAAACACCACAAAGCAAACAAACATATGTACTAGCAGTAGAGTTAGAAATAGCAGCATAGTACATTCCATCACAAACATATGCTTTAAGATAAGCAGCAGAGTAACAAGCAGCACAATACCTTTACATACTTGTACAAAAACAAAGAGATAAGTTTTTCAAAGATTTATCATACCAATGTTTGAAATTAAAAATTGAAACCTCCCCACATCAAAGTGTTTAGTGAGAAGATCAGCAACATTGTGATCAGTATGAACTTTAACAATTTGGATCAACTTCTTTTCATAGCAATCCCTGATAAAATGATGTCTTATCTCAATATGTTTTGTTTTAGAATGAAAAACAGGATTTTTAATTATGCAAAGTGTGCTGTTGTTATCAATATGAATTTTGGTATTCATGAAATTGTACCCATAATCCAATAATTGATTCTGCATCCATAGAACTTGTCCACAACAACTTGAAGCAGCCACATACTCAGCTTCAGTTGTAGAATTAGCCACCACTGTTTGCTTCTTGCATTGCCATGACACCAATCTGCTTCCTAGAAATTGACAACCCCCAGTTGTAGACTTTCTATCCAAAGAAGCTCCAGCATAGTCAATAAGGTATTTGTTATTTATACTGACAATGTCTATTGTCTACCATCGCTATTAACTGCGCCTTTTAGTAGTTGCAGGAAAAAATAATAATTCAACAATCGCGATTAACAATACAGATGATTTAAATATCAAACGTAGAGGGAGGCCGTCAAAAAGAGTAATAGGTATGTTTTACAAACCTAAGTATACTTAATATTTTGTATTCTGTAATCATACAATTTAGTTAACATATTTTAATCACAGATGTTAACAATAAAAGTGATTCAAGTATTCCACATCCAGGAACACCATCAAATTTCAGAATTGGTAAACAACATTTATCAATCAAGTTTGTTATACAACTGTTGCTATTAATTGATTACTTTGTTATGTATTTTATTAACTCATAAATTTCTAAAAATTTCTATTTGAAGCCCCTTATAAAAAACAAACAGCTGCACCAAAGACAACTATCTTTGCAAGTGATACACCATGTAACTATCAAGAGGGTATTAAGGGTAGTAAATATAAAACCTCTGTGATGTGTTCATCCAGGTTAAAAAGTGATGCACCTTCAAGACAGTGTCAAGGTATCGTGTTTTGATTATCTTTGTTACACACATGTTAATATTAATTTTTATGTTACTGATATCATGCAATGATTTAACAAACATGTTTTTTTTTTTAATTTACCTCAGTTAATGTTGCCCAAAAAAAATCGACCACATTAGATACAAATTTATTTACAAATGACACTCCAGGAAGTCAGCTAGAACGTATTGCTCTTTTACAGTTTGATTGTTGCCAGTATGATGACTGTCTATGTGTCATAATATTGAGCAAGTAAATTGTTTATGCTTATTTAAATAAAATAATTTAAAAGCACATGAATAATATCGTGTCTTGATAACAGCAACCAGAATACCCAAAAAAAAATGTTCCAGGCAGTTTAACAATAGGAAACTATACAGCAAGCAGCGTGTCAAAGCATAAATATAATATGAGGGTTGAAAGTAAAAGCATTAGGAGCAATATGTCCAATTTTACAACTGCTTCACAAGGTATGGTTTTAATTGATTAACATGTATAAATTGTTTTTTTTAATTCGGCTGTTAAGTATTACATGTTCTTAACTTGATAAGATTTAATCACCATCCGAATAAAGGTTATGGAAAGCAACCAACATATTTGGCAGAAGATGATGTTGATACTTTATATTATGGATCTGTCTCACCAGGTTTTATATTTTTATTCATTAACATTATGTATTGTGTAATAATAACATTGGTAATATATTAAAGGCCCTGCAACGTTCGAATTCTTTATACATTTATAGGTAAAAAAGGATCTCAGAACAAAAACCCATTGATGAATACATCTACCACCAGAGGTATTCCTACAGTTTATTTTCTCATTAACCTGTGTATTTGACTCATTGTAACTTGGCTAATGAATTACTACTATTTACTAACTATATAGTGATTTTTTATAGGGACGTATTTGCGTCAAGAAAAAGACTCCAGCATGAACGCGCCTGCATTTGGATATGCCCCTCGAGGTTTAGTATTTAATTATTTAATTAGTATATATATATTGATTTGAATAAATCTATTCTCTGAAGTATGTGTTCAATTTATCCGGAACAAGTGTGGTTGAACGAAGAATAACTTTAATTAAAGATGTCGATCCTATGATTATAAACATGGCGATTAGGGGAAGGTGCATATCAATCTGGCGTCCTCACAAAGCTAATGAACCTCACGATCCATATAGTTTAGAATGTGTTTTACAAGATGAAGAGGTATTGTCCGTATGGTTTCAAAAAATATTATTCATACATTGTTTGTAAACATTCTAATAGTTTCAAGTGTTTGAACAGGATGATTAAATTCAAGTTTACATTAAAAAAGAATTAATGTTTAAATTTGAACCTCTATTGCAAGAAGGTCAATGCTACATTATATCGAATTTTGGAGTCGCAGAGAATGGCGGTAGGTTGCCTTTGTTACCACACAGATGGAAAATTAGCTTTTACAAGGGGACAGATGTTACACGTGTTGAACATATTAATGATAACTATATTGGATTCATTAACGAGCCATTCACACATATTTTGGATACAAATAATGAATATCACGAACAAGATTGTGTTGGTATGTGTTATTTTGAAACATATTTTGTATAGCTTTTAATAAGTTATTTAATCAATCTGACTCATCTAACCATACTACTCAATTGATAGATGTAATTGGAACAATCATGGCTATTGGAAATATTGTTGAAGTCAATAATCCTTGAGGTCGTAAAATACTAAAATTTTATTGTACTAAATAATAAATAATGTAAACATATAATCATGTGTTTTATTCAAATTATACAAGTCTTTCAGAATTGATTGTACGTTTTGGGATAATTGGGCATTGTTATGGAATGATTACGAGGCAAGGTTTGAGGAACATGGTCATGTTGATTTTATACTAATGCTTGGGAAAGTTAAATACTGGGATAGTAAGTTTTGCATACTATTTTTCTGTTCAAATTCTCATACAAGTACATGAATATTATTTAATTAATCTTATACATGATGCAGATAAGCCAGCAATTCACAATACTTTATTTGGTTCCAAGATTTTTATAAATAGGGATATACCACAGTTACTATCCTTCCGGGAAAGGTGATATTTTAATGTAACATATAATAGCATTTTGAGATTTAAGTTACTTAAAAATTTATACATTGAAATAATATAGTTATGAACAACAAGATGGATATTATGCGTCCCGTTTCCAAATTGAACCGGTTTATCATGGCGCGCATATTGTTACACCTACCGAGTTTATGCACGGATGTGTAAAATGATTGGTAGGCATGATTCGTAACATTCAACCGGTAAGTGAACCAAATTGTTGTTTAATTTAGAATTTCGAATGACTTTCGATTAATCAAACTTATGCTTTAATAACACACCATTTATTGATAATATTTCCTTACAAATTTAGGATTCGTGTTGTGCTGTGTAAGCAACGGTGCATAGCATACAGTATGATAGTGGTTGGGCGTATACAACATGCAAATCGTGTAGCACCAGAGTGACACCAATTGCTTCAAAGGCAACAAGTTCAAGAAACAGGCAATAATTGTAGCACTGTAAAAACATGGAGAAACATATGCAGTTGCATCCAAGTAGAAAATATATT
>JARVZY010007799.1:0-21788 GCA_030686995.1 Artemisia argyi | reverse complement strand
ATCCCCGTAAAACTTTGTTATAACCTAAAATGCCATGAAGTGTATCAAAACTCATCCAATACATGAAGTACATATTTTATCCCTTCTTCGAAGTTGAAGCCATAGCACCAGAGACAATTAATCTCCGAAAATGCACATTTCTGTCTCTAGGATAGTTCCATCATCACGGGATTTTACAAATCTATGATTTAAACCGAGAAATAGATTCTTTCGCGGGATTTTACAAAACCAAGAAGAAACCGTGAGACACTGATAAATTGAATGAGTTATGACAACCATCTACCCCGACTAACTGTTTGAGGGAACATGCAGGAGATCACCAACAATTCTTCTCACATATGTAGAGTTCTCCACAAACCATACTAAGTAAAGTAGTATAAACCACTTCCCCATGGAGGTTGACCTTATATCATCAAAGTACACGTTTCTCCCCCAATGATGGTATCGAGCTTTTGGAAGCATCATTTGACGTGTACGACCATATACCCGAGAAGCTCTTGTGAAGTATCATTGACATTCTATAGCATCAAATATCCCATGAGAATTGCTGATCACATCTTAACCTTTGAACTCTTTGGCAAACAACCCAACCTTGTATTCTGTCGGCTATTGCTGTGACCACTTGGTGAAGTAAACCCGATATACCCAACTTGAAAATGAAGTAGAATTCTCCAAATTTGTTAATTAAGCTTGCACTGTTGTTGTTGGAAGAACGGTGTAGAGAATTTTTGCGCCATGCAAATCTCTAAGTAATCGATACTATCCTGACAAAGTACGAGACATTCATCACCTCTTGCGATTATCCACAATGTAACTCCTGAAAGTGATAGTTAACCAGGTCTTCAACCATCCACCCCGACTTCTGGAAACTAGATAAACCAAGTCTTCAACTTAAATCTTGAGCACGAGCAAGTTATCATTGAAAGTCATGCATCCAACCAACCCCGACTTCAATATAAAATAAGTACGCTCCTTCGTGAAATTCCACTTCAATATCAAATTAGTAAAACCAAATCAACTCCGTACTCACTTTGACATTCCAAGTCCAAATTCTCAGCCACTTGACATTTTGATGAATATCAATACACCCTAATTCTTTAGATACCCCCTATTCCGCAGATCAAACTCCGCGGTGAGTTCGCTGGGGGGTTCAGGGGGCAGCGCGCCCCTGAAGAATTTTTCGGTAAATTAGGGTTTGAAAACTAAGGGTTTTGTATGTTGAGATTTCCGTTCTTGTCAAAAATGCATAACTCCGTGAAATTTATTTGTCTAAATCCAAGTCCAATCTTCGTCCAATAATAAGCCAAAATAGATCCAAACCAATATTAATTATGCAAACTTTCCGAGAGAAAAATTGCATTCGAATAATCCTTATACAACTGTTAACCAACAAATAGCCCACCATTCAATTAAGCAATACACCAAAGTACTCCAACTGTATACTTTTCGGACAAAATCCCATTGAATCCATTCAATAATCGCAAAATTGCAAATTATTCTCTTTTGACACGTCATGTCAGTATTAGTCATGATAGGCCTAATATTAATCCAAATTTTGAATAAGCCCAAAGATAACCCAAGCCAATGATAGGCGAAATCTGCTAATAGCCCATTAATACTAATACAACATACCCTAAATATTAGGCTATAAAATCATAACAAATCTTCACATAACCCTAATCACTTAGTGATAAATCCGCCCTCATCATCATTCTTCCACCAATCTTGTTTTTCCAAATCAAAAAAATCTCATCAAATTTTTATCAATCTTCAAATCTTGAAACCGATCATAACCAAATCCATCTCATCTCATCATCACAACACACATAATATGAGTATCATGTACTCAAACCAAACCTCGTTCACCTTTTCTTGTTTAATCGAAACATAAATAGAGATTTTATGTCCCTTAACCACACCCGAACACTACTTTTTCTAGTACCAGCTTCGAAGAACACAAGGAATGTTTATGGCTTCACGATCTTTTGATAAAGGTCTAGGTTAGGTTTCGTCTTAGTTCCTCATTCGAAATAAGAGATGAAACAAAGTTGTTTATGTTTCCTCTTTTGAAGCTTTGGTCACTTGTTACCACATACCAATCGACACAAAACCAAGACGATGGTCTTGATGTTATGGTAGGGTGAAATTTGTTTAATCTTTTTGTGCACCTTTGAACGAATCAAAGTAAGAAAATAACATATTATGTTATTATTCTTACTTTAGTTTTCGGATATAAAACATGAAGTGTAAGCTTCAAAGATAGATCGATGATGTGCATGTGTTAAGAATCCATACGGATTAACAACGAACACGAGGCTGAGATCTAGTAACGTTTTTCTATCATATGAGTCTTATATCTCAGATCTGTGATGAATTTATTTTTGTTCACACAAGTGAGATCAATAAAGATTGTTGCCAAGTGAACAAATGAACTGAGGTCTTCATCTTGATTTATTATTGTGTTTCGATTTGGAGTAAGTAGAGATGTGATGATATGTAGGATTAGTTGTTTGTTGAAGTTGGTTCGTTGGTTGTTGAAGGGTTTAGGATAGGCTGTGGATTTGTTGCTGAGATTGTTTGGTTTTGGATCTGTTTTCACTTTTCGCTTTCATTTGACTGATGATATTAAAACTGAGGTTCAAGCAAAGAGTGTGTTTGGTATTTGCCTTTGGTCAACGTGGTCAAAAGGTCTTTGTCTTCTTCTTCTTCATTTTATTCTTTACTCTTTTATTTCTTTTAGACAAATTGCAATGACTCACGAAATTTTGGCAGCATCCCGTTACATTTTGCAAATAAAAGTGATATTCAAGGACAAATCGCTACTCCAAATTGCTGTGACCAAATCGCTGGTCACTATCAAGGTAGTACACAAGTCACTGTCACCTGTTTTGTCCCTATTCCATTTCTAGCAAACCGCTGCCAAGAACATGAGAACCAAACCCAGATTCCGACTCTCATAATGACCATTCTTCTTACCATATCCGACCATGTACATGTAAACATCAGTAAACCAAAACTCCATGACACATGAGCAGTTGCAAAGTTAACAGTTGAACTTATTCAAACCAAAAGTTAAAGCTGCTATGTTAAGAATATGACCATGAGACTTTTTGACCATTTTAAACATCAAGTATACTAAGAAAATAGTTATACCAATAAGGTAGGAAAAAAAATCCTGTTGCAAAAGATGTATATAAAAAAAACAGCTTCAAACACGATAATCAAACCATAAAATCAACACAGATTACAAACCTAGGCTCTGGTACCAATTGTAGGATCGATATATGTTGATTATGTGGATTCGGGAGGTCTTGGATTATTGAAGAAGATGAATCCCATGGTTGGAGTTAGAGAGAGAGAGAGTAAACTAGAGAGGGGAAGTTTCTTGAGAGAGAAAAACACACTAGTTGTATGTGTATTATTGAAACAACCAACCCTTCCCTTGTGTGGGAGAGGGTTTATATACACTTACAGTATGTATGCCCCATAAAACGGGCTGTGGAGTGAGCTGATAGTGGGTAAAGACCCGACCCACTCCACGAATACTATTTACATTTATATTAACTACGTACTAACTAACAAACTAACTAATAATACTATGAGCTACGTATTGCCAATCTATACTTGGGGTGATCGAGTCTTTAACGATAATATTTATATTCCTAACATAAGCTAAAGTCTAAAAAGAGAAAGGGTGTTGTGATTGATTCTGATGAGGAACATAATGGAGCCAAGGAGGATACTGATTTAGATGGTCTTCACTTATTGGCTAAAGCTTCTCTAGAAAGTGCAAGGGTTGATGATGCTGTTGTTCCTATGGGTGTACATGATCACCCTAATGATGACAATCTGATGATGCTCAGTTGTCATCTGCTAGAAGGAGTCACTTACAAAGGCTTAGAAGAAAGTCAGAGGGATCAACATTTGAAAGGAGCAAGTTGAATGTTGCTGGTAGTTATGGAATTGCTGCTACTAGTACATCCATTCCTGCTGAAGCTTCTCCATTACTTGCTGATGATACTATGGAGGATGTTTTTGCTACTAAGATTCCTGCTGATGGATATTCTACTAATGCCATTTCTGCTGATCAAGCTGCTGATCAAGTTTCTGCTAGTTTTGGGATAACTTCTGATCACATTCCTTCTGATCCTGCTGTTATAATTGTTGAGCCAACCATTCCTTCTGGTGTTTCCTCTGTTTCATTAGACAAAGATAAATCTATTATGATGGAAGCAGGTCCTCCTGTTAGACAAAGAACCAAGAAACAATTAGAGGAAGAAAGGTTTGGCAAGGAGTATGCTAAACAATTGCTAGCTGAAGACATGGCCAATAAGGCCAGAAAGAAAAAAGAGTTGAGACTTCATGAGGAGATGGCTAGGAAAATTCAAGAAGATCTGAATAAAGAAGGCTTTCCAGCTCCAAGTACTTTACCTGCTAACAGATAGAGGGAGTTAGATGAGATTTCACAAAAGTTTACAGCTGAACATTGGGATAATCTTACCACTCAAGTCACTTCAAATCCAACTCTAGCTCAAACAGTTTTAGGGTATGCTTTTGATGTGGAAGATTATGCTCAACAGATGGTTGCATTGGGCAAACAAAGGAAGAGAGCTGAGGCAAAAAGAAAAGCAAAAGAGAAGAGAAATCAGCCCATGACTCAAGTATAAATGAGGAACTATATGAGAACTTTTATCAAAAATCAAAGTTCTGTTGTATATGAAAAAGGGTGGACTATGAATTATGTGAAAGGATTCAAAAATGCTGAACTCATTGTACAGTATGAGAGGATCCACTCTTATCTTAGGAAAGCTAGGATTAAGGTTAATCAGCCTTTGAAGAGGCCTGCAAGTCTTCTGGAAGAACAAAGGAAGAGAGCTGAGGCAAAAAGAAAAGCAAAAGAGAAGAGAAATCTGCCCATGACTCAAGTACAAATGAGGAACTATATGAGAACTTTTATCAAAAATCAAAGTTCTGCTGTATATGGAAAAGGGTGGACTATGAATTATGTGAAAGGATTCACAAATGCTGAACTCATTGTACAGTATGAGAGGATCCACTCTTATATTAGGAAAGCTGGGATTAAGGTTAATCAGCCTTTGAAGAGGCCTGCAAGTCTTCTGGAAGAACCTGCAACAAAGAGATTAAAGTTTGCTAATGTTGCTGATGCCTCTAAGGATGGGGGTCAAGTTCATTCACCTTCAGTTCTGACTCAGGTGGATGATTCTGCTACTGCTGATGCTTCAAAACCTAGTGTGAAATCTGCTGATGCACAACCTTCTCATTCTACTGATGCAGTTGAAGGATCTACTGCTGATACTATTCCTCCTGAACCATTTGTACATGTTGAGGAGATTTCCAAACCTTCGAATACCTCAACTCAGGAATCTGTTCCTATGGATTCATCTTAGGAACAATCTATTCCTGCTGACGATACACAACCTGTTGCCACTGATGCAGATAAACTCATTCCTACTGATGACACAGAGTCTGTTCATACTGATGGTTTTGATGTATATATTGAAGCTCAGGGTTCTGAAATACCTTATCCTAATGTTTCTTCTCCTTCTTCTACTCCTGGAAAAAGGCAGAAGAGCATAGCAAGAAAAAGAGTTTCTAAAGTCATTGATTTACCAGCAGAGGATAGTTCCTTCATTGAGTTTGCCGAGGAAGATGATGAGGATCCTGTTATGTGGTACCCTTTGGTTAAATGGGAATTGACTAAGCTTCCAATGGGACAAGTGAATACTATCCACAGAAAAGATGGATCTTCTAAGCATTTCACTTTTCTCAGTGAGATTTTACATATTGTGGATAGACATGATTTACTCAATTTATATGGCTGGGTGACTACCTATTTTAGATCACATAAGCCTGAAGGTGTTGGTCTGTTCCTGCTTGGAGATTTGTATGTGCTTTGTGATTCTTCATATCATGTTGGCAAAGGTTTCAAAGTTTGGACTGGTCAACATTCTTAGGATGTTGTTAGTTGCCAATTTTTCCCTCTATCTAGTGTGCATATGGTTTTTACTATGTCTGGCAAGGTGTTGTATATGTGGTCAAATGTTCTATATCCTATTTCCATAAGTGTTATGAAGCAGATGCTTGAAGTTAAGTTGACAGTTCCTAAGGATATGGTGGGGAATGATATGACTCATGCAGAACAGTTGATTCATATCATTAGGAGGAATCTTCTTGACAGACAAGAATTGGCTTCTAAATATAACATTGGGTAATATGTTAATTTGTTATTGTATATTTTTCTTTCTTATTTTTTTTAGTTAAAAAAATGTATGTATTATTTTGTCTACTAACTTGTATGTTTGAGAAACATTGTCGACAGGGTTTTGAGTATGAATTTCTTCATACTGATGGTAATCAACTTACCATGTCTTTAAGACAAGAAAAAGTTGACTCACCATGAGGGTACGACTCTGGTATGATCATCAAATCCGTTTTTGGTTGACAATTTACCAAAAATTGTATGGTATTCAACTCACCATATCTCTAAGAGTGAAGAGTTGGCTAGCCCATATGTATATGACATGTGGTAAAGGCAGTGGAAAACCATATTTTAGTAATCAACTCACCAAGATGTTAAATGTTTCCATCAAAGTGTTGGCTAGTCCAAAAGCAAACGGTTTTTGGTAAAAACATCTCAATTCCATTGATAGCTTTAATAGTTTGCTCAAAACTATAGGGTTATTTCACTCACCCATGCTTCATGTGCTGAGAGTGAAAATGGTTTTTAATTTACCATGGATTAAGGCCCTTTCTCGGAACCAAATAATTGACTAGTCCTGAGCAAACGGCTACAGGTAAAGACATATCAAATCCGTTTATGTCTGTGATGATTTGCCAAAAATCATTAGGGTAATTCAACACACCAATGATTCACGTTCTAAGTGTTGAACTGGTTTTTAGTTTACCAGGGTGATGCCCTAATTCCACCAAAGGACTAGCTAACCCATATGCACCCTTCTTTTTACGGTTTACTTTGACTTTTGTCATAGTTAAGTTAGGGGGTGTTTCTTTTTTATGTTAATGAGTCTTAATGGGAAGATAGTGGTGGGGCAACACATATAATATATTTCTTTTTCTGTCATTAAGAGGGCCCTCCCACTTGATGAAATAAGCCCTTATCTTCCTTGTTATGTTTTCAACTCATCCAGTCGGTGTAGTATCTTTGTCTCCACACACACTAAACACACACACACTGATCATCTTACATTAGATCCACTTCAGATCCAAGGTAACCAAACATTCATATTTCATCATATCCTATGCTCCGTTAGTCTTATCCTGAATCTTTATATTATATAAAGTAAGGGTTTTAAAGTTTAGTAACAATATGAAAGAACCCAATTCAGGAACAGATCCAATAGGTCAAAACTTAATAAAACTTATAAGCAATGTATGTTTTTCTGTATTTGTATTTACTGTACTTGTGATTACTGTTATTGCTATTACTTACCAACCACCTGATCCATGGGAGTCATCTAGAGCCTTAACTAGGGTCTTTACTAATGTCGAAAACGCCACTTTTATGATCGATACTTCGGTTTTGAAAACCGGAGAAGATGTTGGTATGGTTAGTGTTGCTCCAGCTGCAGCCCCTTCTGAGGCTGATGTGGAGGCTAGTGATGTAAGAAACGATGAGACGAGTTTCGGATTGGGAGAGAAGAGTGAGAATGTGAGTGTGAGTGTAGGGTGCGATGATTCGCGGTTAGTGAATTGTTCGGATCGTGGGGTTTTGATGGCGATTAAGAAGTTTAATTTGAAACATTTTAAAGGGATTGTGTTTCTAGAGTATCAAATGCCGGTTGATGGGGTGAATCCGAATGAGTGTGATGTGTCGTGGAGGTTTAGGAATAGGAAGGAGAAGTCGTGGAGGAGGTATAGGGATTTTAGGAGGTTTAAGATTGGGTATACGGATGATTGTGGTTATAAGATAGTGAATGCAAAGGGGTGGCATTCAGGTGTTAATGCACGGCGTCCTAGAAGTAGGTTTAATAGTACTAGAAGTGGCGAGAGGGTTAAGGTATCACCATCTTATCGTGACGATGAGATTAATGATACCATCCCGGTATTGGGTTCGGATCCAGCTTTTAGGAATGGGAAGTATTTGTATTATTCGCGTGGTGGGGATTATTGTAAGAATATGAATCATTATATTTGGAGCTTCTTGTGTGCTCTTGGTGAAGCTCAGTATTTGAACCGTACTTTTGTTATGGATTTGAGTGTTTGTTTGGCTTCGACTTATACTACAAGTAAAAAGGATGAAGAAGGAAAAGACTTTAGATTTTACTTTGATTTTGAGCATTTGAAGGAAACGGCTTCAATAGTGGAAGAAGCGGAGTTTCTTAAAGATTGGAAACGATGGGAGAAGAATCATAAAAAGAAAATTCCAGTGAGAAAGGTTCCGACTTATAAAGTCACACCAATGCAGTTAAAGAAAGATAGGAGTACAATTATTTGGAGGCAGTTTGACACACCTGAGCCTGAGAACTATTGGTACCGGGTTTGTGAAAGTAAAGCAGCAAATTATGTTCAGAGACCATGGGAAGCATTATGGAAGTCGAAAAGACTTATGAATATAGTTTCTGAGATCAGTGGTCAAATGGATTGGGATTTTGATGCGGTTCATGTAGTTCGAGGAGAAAAGGCACAAAATAAAGAATTGTGGCCCCACCTTGATGACGATACATCACCCGACAATTTGGTTACAAAGCTTCAAGGAGTTATTCAGCCATGGAGGAATCTTTATGTTGCAACAAATGAGCCGTTTTATAATTATTTTGATAGGTTAAGGTCTCATTACAAGGTTCATTTGCTTGATGATTATAAGGAATTATGGGGAAATACAAGTGAATGGTACAATGAAACAACTGTTCTGAATGGCAAGCCTGTTGAGTTTGATGGGTATATGAGAGTTGCAGTGGATACTGAGGTGCTTTACAGGGCAAAGACACAAGTTGAAACGTTTTACAATTTGACCAGTGACTGCAAGGATGGTATCAATACTTGTTGATCAGGTTAGAATTATTCAATTATTCTTTAGTTTGCTTTGAAAATGTTATAATGCATTATGCACGAGTTCTATTTCCTGAAATTAACAATGATTTGCTTTGTGGATGCACAATCTTTGATAAGTCATGCAGTGCCAATTTCCAGAGATGGCAAAATATGCGTGTGGGGTGGGGTAGGGTGGGTAACATACTAACATGTTCGAGTAAAAATAATAGTAGTATTTTGTAAGGGTGGTGTAGGGTCGATCCGAAACATGATTATGAATTTTAATGATAAAAAAATTAATTATTATATAAAATCTTGTTAGCAAAATGGTTTCCGAGAGTTCATCCGATTATCTGATAAAGCTGCAGTTTGGCTGACCTTTAAACAGCTTGTGGCCCATTTCTACCAGGCTAATTGTTTATACCCATTTGACCCGTTAGAGATGACATGTAACCCAAACGGCCCTGCTCATATGTAATTGAGTCAGAATTGACATCAGCATTGCCAATTCCTTGTCTCAAGGAACTGTTAGATTTTGGTCAGTCTTATTTATGCTATCTAGAACTATAGACTCGAGTAAGCTTGAGGATGAAACCAGTGGCAATCTTCTATGTCATTGTTGACTCATGTCTGTCAATCTTGATACTATTATATGCTTATTTTTCTGATCTAAAGCATTTGCCGACTTATGTTCGAAAGGCTAAATATTCTAAATTCCTAATGCTTGTGCTTGATACGATATATATTTACAAAAGCAAAACATTGCACTACACTGTACATAGTACTTCACGATTGCGGAAAAGAAATAATATGTGCACCTCACATCCATAAATTTGTTCATTTTTACAAATCCGAAAAACGTGATTAGATGTATTCATGTGTTGTTCATTTGTGGTATAGGAGGAAATCTGGAGGACAGCAATTAGAACAAAGGCGACGGAACCTGGGAAAAGCTAAAGGCATATTGTAAATTTGTTTTATTAGTTTGTTTATTTTATTTTTTCTGCTAAATTTGATACACAAAGTATAATGGAAATGAGCAGTTTTGTGTTAAATGTTGATTTGGGTAGAAAATTGTGATTTATTTGACTTATTTCCATGTAATACTTGGTTAGAAATATGAAGACTTGAAGTTACTAAATTATACTCTTACTTGTAAACTCACATTTGGTATATGTTCTCTTATATGCAAGCGAAGTTATCTTTAAGTGCAGTACTGCAGCAGTCTCTAACTTTTAGTGGGTAATTCAGATGCTTATTGAAATAATCTCTATGAATAAGTAGTTGCCAGTTTTTTTTTTTTTTTTTTTTTTTTTTTTTTTTTTTTTTTTAATAAATAAATACAAAACGACTTGTTTCACTTGCAAATAATCATACAAACACCTTCAAAATTGTATATTGCTGTAAATGACTCACTACCTAAATAACCCTCAATTCCTAAACACCCCCTTATTTATGGGTCAACTTTTAAGGACTGTGTTCTTTGAGTTGCATATAGTCATACACCACCAGTTACAATTGGTAACCAGGATGTATATAGTAATACGACATTTGGAATTGAAAATGCTGAGCATACAGTCTAGCAGGGGTAGAAAACCAGACCGGAGACTGGACCGGCGCCCAAAACCTGACTAGAGCGGTTAATCTGGAATTTCTTCAAAAAAATAGACCGAAGACTGGACCAGCACCGATCAAACCGGTTTGTTGCAGGCGTGTCTTGGTTCAGGTGGGGTCTTAGCCTGGTCGGTCATAAACTGGACTGAAATCTTGTCGTGTCTAAAGAATCTGATTTCGGAGTTTCATGATGTCAACGTAGTTTCGATTAGTTAACTACAAATTTCAAATATAAATATTTTATGACCATGTAGACATGCGGATATGTTATAAATCCATTATGTTTTTCTATATAAAATGGAAGATTTTTTGTTTCACCCCAAAATTGTTGATATATGCACATAAACATTTACGTGAACAATAGCAAAAACAAATTGCAAAAATGGGTGAAATAATAAAATGTTTTTAATCTCAACCATTGATTTTCTTTTTAGATAGATGGTGGGGATAAGTCCCTTGGTATGTAAGAAATGTTTGATTTGTAGAATAACTTGACTCTAATAATAATAATAATAATAATAATAATAAATAATAATAATAATTTAATATTATAATAATAATATATTAATATAATAATAATAACTTATTATTATTATTATTATTATTATTATTTTAATAATAATGATTTTTCATTGAAACCATGAAAATTACATGAAATTGGAGGGGAGTCTTGACACTATCTGTGCTCCCACTCCTTTTTGAATCAATTATTATTATTATTATTATTATTATTATTATTATTATTATTATTATTATTTAATAATAATAATAATAATAATAATAATAATAATAATAATAATAATAATTTCTTGAATCAATTCTCTTGTGTTATCAAACATTGGAACTTATATTGAATTTCTTTGATAATTCATTTCTGTGATTTGATTTCTGCACTTTATTTCATTTCTTTGAATTTCACCCTACCAAACGTGTCCTTATGCAAAAATATTTTATTTTAGTGTAATATGTGATTTTAATAAGATATCGATTTTGTTCATGAGAATTTAAGATTTGGATATAATTTTATGTTATTTTTCTGGAACCACAAACTAAAAAACTACAGTGTAAATTAATTAAGTTTTGTATGATTTAAAACCAAAAGGTTTTTACTTTTGTTACATGCGGTAAAGATCTAGTGAGAAGAAAACTTAAAATGAGAAGGATGAGAAATAATTATAACCACACATTTGAGATGCATCGACTTGATTTAGATGCATCTCTATTCATTTAGATGCATCCCAATTAGTTTCGAAAGTGATTTTGAAGTGAAAACGGTGCAAAGTAGTACTAAAAACAAATTTGACCCGCAGAGGACGAAAAATGTATAGGATTCGTCTAACTTGATGAAATGCATCTAATATATGTATATGCATCTAATTTTTTGCTAGAAAATATATTATGGTGCATCTAAAAGACTAGGGATGCATCTAATTTAAGTCGATGCATCTCAAATGTGTAATTAAAATTATTTCTCATTCTTCTCATTTTAAGTTTTCTTTCTCGTTTGATCCTTAGTCTTGTTACATGTACTCAAAAAAGAATCTTGAATAAGTTCTCACAAAAATACTATATGAATACATGAAAGTACTATACGAAGACACTTCACGTACAATTCTAGAAGAAACTTGAATAAGTTTTTACTTTTGTTACATGTGTCAAAAAAAAAATCGTCTTATGAACAGCTTCGATCTTAACAAGAAGTCTATAACAACACAACTATCCAAGTGCACTCTCATTAGAACCGTTGTAATAAATATCACCAAGTAGCATTCAGAATCAAATAATGACTTACAATACACTTATTCAAACATCCTTGAACCATTATTTGAACCCTTTTAACCACACATCATAAAAAAGGTTACACGTTATTCCCCCAAACCATCAGTACGCTGATGCTATACAAAATGACTGCCTACATTAACCTGTTGACTTGTCCACGAGTGCCATAGTAGATATCTTAAATCGAACACGCTGACTATTACAAAATACAGAGAACAAACGCCAAAACCACCTCTTTAAGAATTAACAACAAATGCACAGTAGTAAAGTCAACAGCAAATGTTCATTAACTACAGTCAAAAAATATAACAAAAAAAGAACAATATCAGGCTTCAATCAAAAGACATGATGTTAAATTGTCTTTCTTCTATATATCCCCACCCAACAACTTTATGCTTCTACTAACAACAGACATAAATAATCAGAGCAGAAAATAAGCACTAGATGATGATGATTGATGATGATGTAAACGAGCCACAAGGATTGCTGATGCACTTCTTTCCCAATGACTGAAGCCCCTATCTGGCTTATGTCAGATGAAGCATCACCTGCCCATTTTGCATGGTAATCGCATGAACCACCATTTTAGCTGACCGGGCAAAAGCTGGTCGAAAAGGGCAAGCAGCTGCTACCTCATAAGAAGTAATCTGGAGTCCTACGGGTCACATCTGGCTCACCCCTTCTGGGAGCTGGATCAAACTGCAATTCAAGATTCTATTTAGTTCCATGACACATATATGGTAATGGGTCACAACAGGTTAAAATTTAAACAAGTCATTCTTAGATGTGTGAAATCACCAAAATGACCCTCCTTGAGAAGACACCTCAAAATTTTGACCTGTTATTACTTCTTACCAAAAAGACCATCCATCTCGCATCATATGTCGCGAAAAGGTCTTTAATTTCGCAACTTACTTTTCATGTTGTGAAAAGACACTTTTTTAGAGAAAATCGATTTTAAAAAATATATATATATCACTTTCTTAAACATTTATACCTCACTAAAATAGTATAGTCACAATATTAAATTCAGCAACAATAAAGGTACTTCGATACAGATGATGCAAGACGAAGGTCCTGCTGGTAAGAACTTTTAAAAATAGTCAAAATGATTTAAGTCTGACTCAAGTTCTCAACATGATCATTTACTCATTTAGGTAACTGATACGACCCTAGCCTATAAGGTTATATTATTATAGTTATTATTTGTATTTAAAAAATAGTCAAAATGATTCAACTTTGATTTCGTTTTAAAAAAAGATTATGAAAGACATTTCGACCTGTTTTATCCATTTTCCCTTCAGCTAAAATACTCCATTTGACCCATTTATAATAATAAAACATAACCCCAATGAACCGTTAACAAGTAAATGGATCAAGATTGCAGCGAAATATCAATTTTTATAACAAAGGGTTTTCATAGAAAAAGAGAGACCTGAATGAAGGTGTGACCCTTGCAATCATCTACTTCAAGAATGGAAGCCATATTCCCACATCGGTAACAATAATTCGGTGCACTAAAAATTGTCACAACCTTTTGTTCCTGTTACACCCATTAAAAAAAAGTCAATAACAGTACTAAACATCTATTATTGTACACGAAAAGGCAGAGTATATGAAGTTATTACATGACCCCAGTTGAATCCCTCCATCACCAGCTGATGTGCTCTAGCAATGAGCTTTAACCCATTTGCATGATTAAATTGTTCAGAGATGTCCTGATAAGTTTAAACACAAAAAGAAAGTTAATAATCCCAAAAATAAATTTAAAACAAACTTGGAGAAGGTATGCAATATATACTTGGCCAAATGTGTATCCAGCACCACGAGGTGAGATACCCCAACCACATCGGTCATCTGGGTCTGACCATAAAAGATCACACATTGGCCCCTCGTGTGGAACTTCTTGAACACGGTCAAAATTTCTTATGTTATCAAGGGTCTCAATTGAAGGAGATAATCCACCATGGAGGCAAAAAATTTCTGACTCGACCTAAAAATGAAGACTTGATATCAGATAAAAAGAAACCAAAAAGAAGCACACGTGAAACTTATTCATGCCCGTATATTTATTATTATTAGCAGCCTTCCACATCATATGCAGGTTCTAATAGAAAGATTTAAAAGGGATACAAACCAAAGCAGTAAGTGGAAAATAATCGAACAAATCTGTAAACGTCTTCCACACGCTAGCATTCCCATATCTGCAAAAGGTTGCCAGTTGCTTAGCATATAAAGTAGACAAAAATAACTGAGCAACTAATGTAACAATCAATATAGCTAATACTCACTTTCGTAGGCATTCATCATAAAAGCCATAAACTTGAGTAATCTGCACAAGGATGAACATTGTCATACTCGTATGTAATTCAAAAAAATTAATCAAGATTTCTGCAATAAGTGAGAAGTCAAACGGTGCCACAATCAGGCAGTTAAATGAGTTGCAATACAGTGGAAATTTATACCTGACGACTTTCATGGTTTCCTCTTAAAATAGTGATGCGTTGTGGATATCGCACCTTGAGAGCCACCAATAACTGAAAGTCCAAACATTGTGTTGTTATCACAATCTCAAGTGGTTGTTGAGATTAGTTCAAAAAGTAAAACAGCAAGCAACAAGAAAGCATTGTAGCAGAGACATACCGTCACTGTTTCAACCGAGTAATAACCACGATCCACATAATCTCCCATGAATAAATAATTTGTATCGGGGCACTACAGTAAGTTAATAATAGTATCAATGATCAAAACAGTAACATATTTGGCTAAACGAACAAGCTATGAAAGTATAAAAAAGAATAAAAAAATTGACGATGATAAACACACCTTCCCTCCAATTCGAAAGAGCTCTGCAAGATCGTGAAATTGCCCATGAATATCACCACAGATTGTCACTGGGCTCTTAACAGGCTGGAACAGAAATGGAGAAAGTTGAGTTTATTGTGCAATCAGAAGACCATGTGCAATTGCAATTAAGTTCAAGTTAGACAATGTGACAAATCATACAGCTGGCAGATTAGAAAACGAACATACCTGTACATTGCTTTCCACCATCAGGATCTCCTTAGCCTTCTCACATAACACCCTGACCTACATTGCATTGAAGCATAATATTTAAAACTTTCGTCTACCACGGTCCAAGTGATAAAATAATAAAATATTAAGTTATGAACCCAACAAAAAAAACAGCAACAATATGATTCAATACAAGATTTGTTCTATTGTTATACACATATTTGACACATTAGGACTAAGGTGCTTCTAACCTTCCACTAATGTATGGTGGTGTCTGAAATTGTGTCCCAAACAGATCATCTGAATTTTGTATTTTCAAATTCACAAATAATTACTTATAAGTGTTTGAATACAGCAGCAGATACATTATCTGATAAACGTCAATCCAACAGTTTTAAGACTTATTGACATGATTTTGGTCTGAATACATAGTAAGCCCATAAAACTCGAGTTTTTTCAAACACTCAGTTAGGACAGTACTCGACTATCTCGATACCAAACAGCCAAACAACCTCAAAACACTGTCCTTTACAACCCATTTTGCAACACCTATTATCCGAATCTGATTATTGCGTGATCACAAACACGCCTATAATATACAACAATAACACGTAATCTCTCCGAGCTATGCACCTTATTAAACTTATGCAAACTTTCTAGCCAAACAAAAATTCCCTCATTGTTCAAGATCCATCATAAATTTCAAACCCATTTAAAAAAAATTCTAACCAAACCAAACATATAACCTAGCTACAAACATAGATCAATAGTACTAATACCATAAAACTACAAACAAAAAAAAACATAAAGTTTAAAACTTTATCAAAACCAGATCTGACCCACTAACCAGATCTACAAAACAAACAAAAATAAACACCAGAACTATATAAAAAACATCAGATCACTCACAAACATACTCTAATAAAACAAATCTCATAATAAAAATCAAATCTTTTTATTACTCCAATAAATAAAAATAAAATACCTCCTGTTCTGATAAGGGTTTGCATTGCATGAGCCGAATAATATATTCATCAACGTTTCCGTTAGCGTTTGAAACAGCTGGACCCAAGCTCATCTCTTTTTATATTATTATTATTATTTGGGTAATAATTAATTTGATAAAAAAAGATGGATTATTGGATTGGTGAAATATAAGATCCAAAGATGTGTTTTTGGGGTGAGAGTGAAGAAGGAGAACAGAAGTGGGGTGGGGTTGGGGGAGGGGGGAGGGGGGAGGGAGCGATGGTGGTGAAACCGATATATGGAAATGAAAATGAAATGAAATTATAAATTAAAATGAAACCCTTGTTATCGCCTTTTTCCTCTTTTGCTTTGATGCATTGTTACTTAAGAGCACTGGGTGTGGGTACGGGGAGGTGCGGTGCAGGATCCCTCATGCACGGGAACATTGCCGGCCCTCCCTTACCGCACGGGGTATTTGTGTTGAGCGAAGAAGTCACGCACGGGGAGGAAACAAAAATTCGAACGTTGGGAAGGAATCTAACCGTTGGAGCCTTGTAACGGTTTTTTTTTTTTTTTTTTTTTTTTTTTTTTTGTATATAAAGGAGTTTTTTTTTTTTTTTGTATATAAAGGAGTGTTTGTTGAGGGTGAAAAGCAAGGAAAAAAAAAAAAAAAAAAGCATACGAGAGCAAAAAAAAAAGCATACTGAGAGCAAAAAAAATGGAACGTGGCAACAAAAATAGAGATCCTAGAAGAGGTGGTCGTGGATCGAGAGGCGCAATTCGTCCTCGAATTCAATCACAACCCGGTCTCGACTCATCTTCTCAAGCACAACCTTACCACCTCCAAATGTATCCTCAATCTCCACCATTTTATTACTCCCAACAACCCCTCCCGCAAATTCCCACTAACTTCGACCCGTTTGAGCCGAACTATACCCAACAATCCCCACTGCCAATTTCTACTAACTTCAACCCGTATGAGCCGCGCTATACCCAACAAAAAAGGCGTGAACGGATTAGTGAACCATTACCCATTCGTGATGATACCGATGATGATGAATATTTCGACAATGTTGACGTGGTACCCGAGACACAACCAATTGATGAAGAACAAGTCGAAGAGGTCGAAGAGCAGGTTCCAAAAAAAAAAAAAAAAAAAAAAAGAAAAAAAAAAGTAAGCCTTGGACGCCCGATAAGGAGGAGGCGTTAGCTAAGTCTTGGATTAAAATTTCGGTGGACAAAGAAGTTGGCGACCGTCAACCAAAGCTATGATTTTAGAAGCGAGTTCTAAAGCATTTTAGAACGCTTGTCCCAAGAATCGAACGTACTCATCATCAATTGAACTCGAAATGGACTCCTATGCATACTTTGATCGCTGCGTTCAACGGTTACTACACACAAGCGGTATATTTTTATATTTTTGATTTTTTAAGTTTTAAATACGTTATATATATTTATTTTTTTTTATATTGTTTTATATTGTATATTGTTTTATAAATATGTAGAACCGCTTGAGAGATAGTGGATGCAACGATCTTCAAGTCCTTGAGAGAGCCAATCGTTATTTTGAAAAACAATTTAGGAAAACTTTCGCGCATTCTAAAGCGTGGCACATTCTCAAAGATCAACCAAAGTGGCAAGAACAACCGATGGTTAGTCAGACTCAAGAATCCACAAGATCGAGCAAGAAAAGAAAGTCGTCGGGGTCAAGTAGCGCTCAAACGCCGATAAACATGGAAGATTTCGAGTGTGACTTACCGAACCTCAACGAGAACCCAACTCCATCACGTCAATCGAAAGGAAAAAAAAGGCGAATTCTGGAGATTCAAGCCGAAGCTCGATGCGTGATACCCTTGCAAGTTACACGGCCGAAAAGAAAAGTTTAATGCAGACGCAGTTGGAGGTTCAAAAGAAAAAAGACGATGAATATTGTAAGGAATTAAATATTTCATAGATTTGATAGATTTGATGATCTGAAACAAGAAGAATGAAACATGAAGAATACTGAAATGATAAGCAAAATACGCTAAGTGCAAATCTGCTGAAGATAGTATTTCCACTGATGGATTCTGCTGATGAGCAAAATGTTTCCGCTGATGGATTCTGCTGAAGAGCAAAATAGTTCTGCTGATGAATTCTGCTGAAGAACGTTTCTACTGAAAAGTGATTCTGCTGATGGATTCTGCTGATTGACACTGCTGCTGATCAATGAGTTATACTACCAAATAGATAAAGATGAAAAAGATATTATGTGCATAAAAGTCAAGTATATCCTTTAGATAATATCTTTCATCAGTCATCAAATTGAACACTCCAAGTGAGTTGTAAACATTGATACGTGTTGACTGACATCCTAGTCATAAGCTAGATAGTAGATGACAAAGACTTATCAAATTTGTAATGACCTCCTTTGTTCTATAAAAAGGAGATCACACCCCTTTAGATAAGTGTGAGTGCATGCTTCACAGTGAAACAAAGTGAACATCACCAAGGTACTTCGTACTTACAAATTACAACAACACCAAGTGTGATAAAATGTAAAAGCACTTAGAAGAGTGTGTGTGGGAACATCAAACAAGGGGTCTGTTATTGTTACGTTTGTTTAGCCTCAAGGATCTTTGATCCCTGTTAGATTGTAAACCGTGTTATACTTGATCACATAGCATTGGGGCTAGTTGGAATAACAAACGGAGAAGTTAGAAAAACCTTGTTGTGATAATATTGTTTCTTTCATACAATATTCCGTCAATATTATCATTGTGCTCGTAATAGCCAAATTCCTAGATCAAATGCTTAACATCTCAGAGCTCATAAACGATCACAAAAGTTTATTGTCTAGAAGCAAAACTGATTAAAAATAAGCTTTTCATATTTGGTATCAGAGCAAGGGGGCTCTGGATCTAGAAAAGAAAAGGTTTTTGTTAAAGAGAGATGAAGAAAGAAGAAAAATTCGTTTTTGCTTAATTTTTCACAACTTTCTGAAGAGCAGTTTTACAAAGGCTATAGATCCTTCGTTAACCGTTGGATTGGGCTAAAATTTTTGTTGAAGGTTCTTGGCATATTAAGGTAGATTCTCACTAGAGGGATATTCAATCTAAGCTTCAGATGGCAAGATATGCATCGTTGAAAACTGCTGCAGAAACAGTTGAGGTATGGTCGAATTTTTGGTTTTCTTTCTTGGTTTACACACACAAAGGGGAAGAATCACACACAGAAGAGAGTTGGTTCTTAAAAGATAAAAAGGCTTGTTTATCAAGTTATTATTGGTAAAGAAAGTTATTTGTTCCTTATTTGAAGATGAAGTGAAATTTTTCAAGGTTGTGTTCTTATCATATCTTAAGGTGATGTGTACACTTTAAAGATTACTTGTTCGTTCGTTCAAGTGACTACGAAATGACAAACACTTAAAGGAGTTACATTGTAGTGCTCAGTGTCTCATAGAAGATGAGTTTATTGTCATGAGATTGAGATCTCCCTATACATCAAGGATGGGTATACGTTCGAAGTCAGATTCAGTACAAGATATAAGACACAAGGTTGGTTTCTTTCACTTCAGCATCAAGTTAGTAATGATTGGTTTTTCTTCATCAGTCATAAAAGCCTACAGATATGGAGATTCAAATGGTTAACATATGGGTTTCAGGGGAAGCTTAAATGTTCAAGTGTTCAACCATTTATTATATATGTGCATCACCGCAGGGAAAGTTATTGATTCTTGCTACTGTTGATTAGTATTGCTACTGATGGTTTAGATTTTTACTGTCTCAAGTTCATTTTTAGTGCGGAAAACTTAATGGAGGGTAATTTGAGATAATAAAAGGATAGATTGGATGTGTAGTATTAGTTCGTAGCTGTAACGATCATATTTGTAATATTCTCTATTTGTTGATAACAAAAAGGGGAAGAGATGTGGTGGATAGCATAAAATAAGGGGAAGACAGTATAGTTTCATTCATAGTGAGATTTAGTTATCTCAATTTCTCTACTTCGTCTAGGGAAATTCGTACAAGAATGTTTTTGTTTTGTAATCATCAAATAGGGGAAGATTGTAAGGAATTAAATATTTCATAGATTTGATGATCTGAAACAAGAAGAATGAAACATGAAGAATACTGAAATGATAAGCAAAATACGCTAAGTGCAAATCTGCTGAAGATAGTATTTCCACTGATGGATTCTGCTGATGAGCAAAATGTTTCCGCTGATGGATTCTGCTGAAGAGCAAAATAGTTCTGCTGATGAATTCTGCTGAAGAACGTTTCTACTGAAAAGTGATTCTGCTGATTGACACTGCTGCTGATCAATGAGTCATACTATCAAATAGATAAAGATGAAAAAGATATTATGTGCATAAAAGTCAAGTATATCCTTTAGATAATATCTTTCATCAGTCATCAAATTGAACACTCCAAGTGAGTTGTAAACATTGATACGTGTTGACTGACATCCTAGTCATAAGCTAGATAGTAGATGACAAAGACTTATCAAATTTGTAATGACCTCCTTTGTTCTATAAAAAGGAGACCACACCCCTTTAGATAAGTGTGAGTGCATGCTTCACAGTGAAACAAAGTGAACATCACCAAGGTGCTTCGTACTTACAAATTACAACAACACCAAGTGTGTTAAAATGTAAAAGCATTTAGAAGAGTGTGTGTGGGAACATCAGACAAGGGGTTTGTTGTTGTTACGTTTGTTTAGCCTCAAGGATCTTTGATCCCTGTTAGATTGTAAACCGTGCTATACTTGATCACATAGCATTGGGGCTAGTTGGAATAACAAACGGAGAAGTTAGAAAAACCTTGTTGTGATAATATTGTTTCTTTCATAGAATATTCCGTCAATATTATCATTGTACTCGTAATAGCCAAATTCCTAGATCAAAGGCTTAACATCTAAGAGCTCATAAACGATCACAAAAGCTTATTGTCTAGAAGCAAAACTGATTAAAAATAAGCTTTTCACAAATATTTCAACTTTATTAATGGGGAGGTCTACAATCGTGACATGAAGTTCGTTATGGACCCGCACGACCATATCCCAGACCCGACTTTTAAGGAATTCGTCATCAATAGAAAACGCGAGCTATGCGCCAAATACGGTTGGCCATGTACTTTGTAGGATTTAATGTTTTTTAAGTTTTAAGTTTTTAAATTTTAATGGAACTTTAGTTATTTTATGTTTTTTTAATAATATTATGTAATGTTTTTTTTTTTTTTAATTTAAAGAAATTTTAGTTTTTTTATAATTTTAATAGAATTTAAAAAAGAAAAAAGAAAAAAAAAGTGAGTGAAGTGGTGCCTCTAAAAATATGAGTGAGTGATGAAAAAAGTGAAGAATGATGTAGCGTAAGGGAATTGGTTGGGAGTGAGTGAAGGGAGAGAGGGTGAGTGAACCACTCC
>JARVZY010007797.1:0-21792 GCA_030686995.1 Artemisia argyi | reverse complement strand
TATTCTGTTAAAAGATTTTAAGTTTTTTTTTGCATAGAAAAGATACCAACTTACTTCTTCGGTTATCCTATTTTAGTCATCGAACTTTCTTTGTACATCCAAGTAATTCAAAAATAATTTTGTGTCCGAGGGCTGGCTCATTTTGTAAAGTAAAAATAAAACTTAAACCTTTAAAATAATAGCGTGTACCTTGACATAAGTTTCCCAAACATAATCATCTGCAACCACCATATGTCGAGTGGCATCCCAAGAGAATCCACCATGGCCGAGCATATTCTTAACATCATTGAATTGCTTCCACAAACTTGTGTAACGACTTTTTAATACATCTTTATCATACTGTGAGCCGAATTTTGCATTAAAGTCAGCAAGCATATCATTCCAAGCTTGTTTGCTGAATGTATGTCCAGACCTATTTCCTTTTTGCATATGTTCCAGCATCATGTCGACAAAGTAGCGCTCCATTGCTGGAGTCCAGTAAGTTCTGTGACGCTCTCTGGAACGGGGAGTTTCACTACCCGGACGAGGAGTTTCACTACCCATGGTACCAATCAACGTGCTATCAAACCATATAACTGCACAAAAAAATAAAATAAAATAAAAAATCAGAATACCTAAATTAACTATTTTGAGTCGAAAAAACAAAGATAATCATCGAGGGTCTAAAAAATCAGCACTAACTCGAAGTTATGAGTATGATTCATCCACCTTAACAATAGACACTTTATACATGCACTTTCCAATCAAAAACAAGATATCACACACATGTTAAGAACGTGAACCTTGCATAAAAGCTTAATACTATAAAAAGTGAAAACTTTTCTTTCTCACATTTGACTTCCTTTTAACCCGTCTTACTTTTAACGCTTAAACGGTTCAAAGATAAAATCTTTTACTTATGTATTTACTGGGTGTATGTGATTGCTGATTGTAACTGCTTATGCCTTTTGCAACAAAAAGAACAAACAATCACCAGTAACACAACTTAATGTAGAAGATAGAGTTCGGATTTGCATATACCTTAACAGAACACAATAATCAAATAAACAATTGATTGTGTGTTTGGTCATTCGGCTAAATTCAAGCATGGAAACACCCCTTAACCAACTCCCAAATTGCTTATTTCATTCGGCTAAATTAAGGTGTTATGGAAACAAACTTCATAATCCTTCAAAAACCAATAACTATTTTGGATAACATAATATGCTTAGCCAAATATCCCTTAACCAACTCCCAAACTGCTTATTTCATCCGAAAACAAGCAGATAATCATACCCCATTTACGTTTCTCCAAACACTAGAAGCTAATTGCATATGAAAACTCAATTTACAAATAACCAGTTTTTTTAACCCAGTCCAAACACCCCTTAAATTTTCTTATAATAAAAACCTTAAAGTTTGAAACTTTACACAAATTCGTATTAACAGCACTCCTTGCTACTCAATTATCATCATATAAACACATAATCAAATTATATAAATCACGTCATCTTTTGTTCGACTATTCTGCTAAATTTAAGCACAGAATCAAATACGCACTTTGAATAAGCAACTGAAAACCACTTATTTCACCGCAAAACAATCAAAACAACTTATATCAATACCCAATAAACAAAGTAATCATTTTTAAACCCCAATCCCAAACACCCGTTAAGCTGTTCATCCATCAATTAGCATAAAGTTTAAAACTTTACACAAAATTCACACTAAAGAATACTTCGGGAAGTGTTTATTTAAGCCTACACCACCTTAATACACATTTTTACCACAAAACACAAACATATCGGGTGTTTGTTTCGGCTTATATAGCCGGCTTATGGCTTATTTGGTTTTGGGCTTGTGTTTCATAAGCTCACTTTTTGTAGCTTATTCTGAAACTTTTCAGCTTATATAAGTTTTATGTCATATAAAACTTAAACCAAAAAGTTTCAAAATAAGCAACAAAAAGTTATGAAACATAAGCCCAAAAGCAAATACGCCATACGCAGACTATATAAGCCAAAACAAACACCCCATAAATACCCAAAATTTATATAAACCATCAAATGCATATTTTAACTTCTTTAACAAATTCCATACTCTAATCTTTTAACTCAGTCCCAAACACCCTTAAATTTTTAAAATTTATAAAACACTCAATTTCACCTTAAAAAAACAAAATTATATAGATTAATAACTTAAATTACAATTCTTTAATTAATATGATAAAAACCCAAAAAAAAAAAAAAAAAAAAAAAAAAAAAAAAAGAGTACTAATTCACTGATCACAATTAAAACATTCTATAATCCAATTAACAATTAATTACACAATTAGCTAAACAACACTCATAATTAACACAATTACAAAATCAGGTCAAAATCACCACCTTTTTTATACAATTGGATCATTTTTTTTACAAATAATAATAGTAAAAAAGAGGACTTACATATAAAAATTAAGGTGGTGTTTGGATTTGTGAATAAGAAATAGAATTAGATCAAAGATTTTTGGGAAATGGGTAACCCTAGTCTGGAATAATTGGGGGTGATTGAGTGTGTTTGGATACGAATGAATTAGGTGGTTGTTTGGTATGGGCTATAGTTGGTTAGGTGACTGTTTGGAATAGGGGTTAGGATCAGTTTGGGCTAACTTTGGTGGGTGTTTGGATAGAGGTCAGTTTGGGCCTACTACTTTTTTAAGTTAAACCCAATAAGAATAAAATTGTTTTATTTTACTTTTACACATCAATTTGTTACGAGTATTTGTAAATTGTAATGTACTAGTTTTATAAATGTTTATTATTACTCACGTTTCACATGACTAGTGGTATCAAACTTTCAGTGGCAAACATTCAGTTATTGATAAAGAATGACTTATAGAGAAGTATGTCATGAGTTTAATCTTAACTGATTGTAACTAAAATGAATGCAGTGTTATGGTTTCATGTCAATGTAAACCTTTTTGAAACATTACGTGATAATAATGCCTATGGTTGCTGTTACTTAGATGTATAGATGATGTTTGATAAACATTTACATGAAATGGACAATTTTTACAAATCAGTTTTGGTTGAGTGAAAGACCCGTTGTAATGGCTCGATCGTGAGTCGGTCGACCCCGTATCCGATGCGTCCCACCCATTACAACCCTCCTCGTGACACATCCTATACCAAAAAAAGAAGTCAGTCTAAAATATGATCGAGACGCGTGGTAGAAAAACAACCCCAACGGCTAATATTTTGACTGTTTGGTCATTTTTTTTAAATCTTTAAAAAATTAAATAGACGTACCTTATAAATTTTGACTGCAATCACCATTACGGTCAGTTGGTCATGAATAATGTTGTAGAGAGAAAAAAATTGTTATGCCACTAATATGAGAGTGATGATTGATGACTGCGGTCATTTGTGGTAATCGTGACACTTACTCCTACAAATAGGTTTTAATATGGTTGGTCAACAGTGGCGGATCCAGGATCTTAGAGAATAAGGGGGCAAAAAAAATTTTTTATAAAATTCGTGATGCACTTTAATAAAAAGGTCATAAAAAATTGTTAACACTAAAAACTGATATTTTTAAGATTAAGATAGAAATCTAAGATTTTTACATTATTTGGTTTTAAGATTGGGGGGGGGTGGGGGGGGGGGGGGGGGGGGCAATTTAATTTTATAGTGGGGTGCACTTTAATAAAATGGTCCTAATTTTTTTTTCCACACTAAAAATTGATATTTTTTTACGAACCATGGAGGGCATCGCCACCCCCTAACTACTATGTAGTTCCGCCCCTGTTGGTCAAGTAAGATTGTAATGTTTGACTCATTTGGCTCATTTCACCTTTCTACTTTATCATGTTGAGTTAACTAGAAAGGGTGAGTACCAGCCTTCTAAAGGAGAAGTAAAGGGTTCAAATTCAATGGGGAGAAAATTAATTCGTTTGTGTTTACGGAGGTTCACCTACACCGACTTCAGGCTATCCGAAAAGATAGTCTCTCTGAAATTAGTCGGCTCGTAATATCGAGTCGAAAACTCAAATAACCAAAAAAAAATAAAAAAAAAAAAATAAAATAAAAAAAAGAAAAACATAACAATTTGTCTTACCTATGTTGAGTTATCTTTACTTATTTTACCAGTATATATGAGAGTTTCGATTATCATGCCTAACTCACAAGCATGATTTTATATGTCTGGTTTGTTTGCTTTAGATCTAAATAGCAATGTAGCAAAAATTGTGAATCGGTAGTCGGGCGGTCAACTACCCTACAGCGATTAATCAGTCAAGGCGGGTTTAATCGGTGATTACTCGGATTGGCATTTTCTGCAAGTTTTGTGTATTTCTGGAGACCAAACTAAAGATCTTAACTGATTCCAAACCTACTATGTTTCCAAACCTCAATAAAAAAAACTTCAATTTTGATTATGAGGCTCATTGTGCGTTATAAGTAAAATAAACAATCCTCAAATTAAGTAGAATGCCTGAATTACTATTTTTTTTAAGTTGACCGATTCGGCCAATTTTTTGCCGATTTGGCTGATTTTTTTACCAATTCGGCCGATTTTTGACCGATTCATCCGATTTTTGACTGATTAGTGGCCGATTTTGCATAGACCGATTTTTTCCAACGATTTTCAAAAATCAACAATTTATAAAGCCGATTACCGATTAATCGGCTGATTCGGTCAATTTTTGCAACATTGCTAAATAGTGTACAAAGATACATTTGTGTGTTTTAATTCACATTTTTTTTCCAACAAACTTGTAAATGGTTGCTACTTGCTAGTGATCCAATGTTGATATGGCACACATTACGTTTGATGTGGTACTAAGTTCATATGACGAGAATATACAAAAAAAAAAAAAAAAAAAAAAAAAAAAAAAAAAAAAGCACAAAAATTACGAATTACATGTTGCATATGTCGTAAGAGACATAAGTTGCAACGATTTACAAACTCGTAACATTAAAACAATTGCTATAATGCTGAGTATGTTATCATACAGTTTAACTCTTTAGATCATAGCGACACGGTTAAATAACCATCGCAATTGAATTAATCTTTCGTTCGACAAACTAAACCAAACACTCTTTTATATTTATCAAATGTAGTTTAGAGAAAATGAAATATTTGGTTTAATTGGGTCTAATTGATCCATGACTTGATTAAAGAAATGTCTCTTTTCTAAATTGTGAAACTCGACTTACCGACTGAGAATCACATAAATTTCACAAAACAAAATTCACAAAATTATGTGTCTGTAGTTTAAAGAAAATGAAAGATTTGGTTTAATTGGGCCTAATTGATCCATGACTTGGTTAAAAAAATGTCTCTTTTCTAAATTGTGAAACTCGACTTACCGACTGAGAATCATATAAATTTCACAAAACAAAATTCACAAAATAATGTGTCTTTGTGACTATTGGCTACAAGTATGACATGATAATAAAAAAAATATAAAGAATGTCACATATTAATATGAGTGCATTTTATTTTATAAAAATTACGAGGTTATGACAAATCTCCTATATAAATATGACACGTGTCTAATTATTTATTAGAATCAACTATATTTTTGGTCCTTCTAGTTTGCCGAGTATTTCACTTTCAATCCAACTTTTTAAAAAGCTTCGGGCTTGGTCCAAAAGTGAAACACCCATTTCAAGTTTAGTCCATTTTATTGTTGATTATTAGTTTGACCAGTTAAGTAACATAAAATCACTAAATACTCTCATCTTGGTAATGAAAATGACTAAAATACCCTCCATTTTTTATAATCGTCACTTTATTATTATTATTATTATTATTATTATTATTATTATTATTATTATTATTATTATTAAGACATAGGATTTACAAGAAATTAGTAGGGACCCGAGATACTATCTAAGCCCCAACTCCTCTAGCTATAGCAAAGCTAATCCTATTAAAGATATGAACAACAGTTTGTGCTCCAATGTCTTAGGTCATCGAAAACTTTCGGATTCGCTTCAGTAAGGTCACCGCATCTTTCTCAAGTTCCCCAAAAGAAGAGAAAGAGAAGGGGGGGGGGGGGGGGGGGGGGGAACCCATATCCAATATTCGCGCACTTAGCCTCATACTTGACACATTTACGTTGTGCGGCCTCAATCACCGCAACGACCCAGCACAAAATCAACCATACTAGTTTGCGTCAAGGGTGATGACCCTTTCAAATTAACACATACATTTAGCCCTCCGTTCCATGAATAGAGCAACATATCAGCTGGAGGTAAAGCATTTGTCCCTTTCCCCACTAAGCCCAATATCAACCTCTTTACGAGCCGAAATCCTGGACCAAGAACATCACGCACCACGTTATGCCGATGTTAATACCAATAATACCAGTGCACAATACAGCATGGTCCCCATAAATATCCCAGTAAACACCCTAGAACAAGTTGAGCACGGCATCTGAATAGAGAATAAGGGAACAACTAGTCGATAGCATAATACACACCGATAGGTCCTAGCATTCATAGTCTGTCCCAAACCAGATATTGGAACCACCCTAAGCCAGTCCGAAGTGTATTCCTCCATTTGCGAATTCCATAACACCATCTGTCGAATAGATAAAGAGAAAGTAGATTCAGCTGTTTGGGTAACACGTGTGAAATATATATCTGCCAGTTTCTTCATGAGTTTAAGGCAGCGGTCTCACATAGATTACTCAAAAGGTCAATCTCCATTTTCGCATTAAAAGCACACAAGGCATCATCAAAGGAAGGCCCAGAAGTTACGATACCAGAATATCGAAGCAGCTTAGTCTCTAAGCTAGCAGATTGATGTCTAAACGGAAGAAATGCATAGTTCAAGACATCGGTTGCAGAGTAAACACCAAGCCCTGGCCCTAACACAAAGGGTATGGTAGCAAGCCGCCATTGCCAATCGCAAAAACCAAATCCAGAAGCAGTGGCAATACGCTATAGAGTAGCACAAAGAGCCGCATCAAAAGAAATCTGAGCACGCTCAAAGACCCGGGGAGAGCATGTGCACATAGCAAAATATAATTCGAAAATACCGAGACAAGTACGAAGAAGTAGCAACTCACACTAAAGATCATTAATCTTAGCAACATCACCCATAAGCTCAATGGTTTTGGCAATTCTTTTCATAACAAGTTCACTACTAAAATCAAATTCCACACTAGCGGGCACACCCGGTAATTTAACACCGTGCAAAGGTCGGGCAATATTAGGTGGGAAAACACTGCTTTTGGGATCTTCCTTAGGCAAAAAAATCTCAGTTTTATCAACATTGAAGTGCAAACCATAACAAGGTCCATCCATCATGATAAGCTCTAAAACCTTCCCCACAACCAAAGTATCCAATAATAATACCATCATATAGATACCAATCTTAAAGGAAAGCCTAAAGGAGTCTCTAATCTTGCATATTAAAGGATGTAATACTAAAGAAAAAAGTAGAGGTCCAAGTGGATCACCTTGTTGCACACTTTGATGCGACCATAAAGTGTGTTCCCCATAATGTAATCTAGTTTACAAGTAATAAAATTCCACCAAACATGAAATAGCAGGACAACGAAGGCAAACCTCCTATAGCATAACCTCATGATCCACCAACTTGAAGGCGTTTTTAAAATCCACCAACAACATCGGAAGGCCCGCATCATCTCCACAATCTTCAATCAACCAATTCACGGCATGAAGAATAGCCTCTCCTCCTCCATATGCCGATAACCATCCAAAGAATGGCCAATCGTAGCAGCACACTAACCTTGGAAACTAAACACCTCCAAACGGTCCTCACAACAATAAAATGGATACCACCTCCCGGCTTGACCAGCGGTATGAGAGGAGCACTCATAATATATTCACCCAACGCCCTAGGGAATTTACCATCAAGAAAAAGAGTCATCACTTAGGTGATAGAAGATACTAACTTATTAGAAACAGTCACTGCAACCCACTTAAATGATCCAAAAGGTGTTGGGCACACAAACCATCCCGACCACAAGATATACCATGCGGGAAACTCTTAATCGTATCAGGAACCACAACAGGAGAGACAACAAGGTGATGATGATCAATAGGTAAATGCGGCAAAGAAGGAGCAGGTTTAAATCGGTGTTTAGCCTTTAAATCCTCAAGAGTAGCGTCATTATAATTAGCAACACCAGAAGAAGAAAGAACTCTAACAGCCGCAATAGAGAGTTCGGATAAAACCTCTCACAAGTTACGAACCACCACCAGGCATACCCCAAGAACTAATGACATTAGCAATATACTTTTCCTGGCATTGACACTTAATATCATACCTACACTCGAGATTACTCCTTGGACAAAAGCTTTTAAGGAGACAAAGATGCAAGACTAACAAACTAACCCAACAAGAAATGTCATCTGGCATGCAAATCACCTTTTCAAGAGCCCCTTTCAAAACCAAAGAGAATCCTAAGCGACACTTGGGAAGGATGGATTTGACAGTACGCAACCCTTTAGAAAGTAAAGTGTCAAGGAGAGGTAAATCGAAACCACCATGTTCGCCAAAACCAAATCTTCAACTTGGGCAAGTTGAACAGAAGAAGGAACTTGTGGTTTAGTGAGATCATCCAACACGAACCTAGCCACAGCATCACCACAATCAGGGGGAGACACAAAATTTGAACCATTGCCATGTCGGCACTTAGAACGAAGAGTATGCATCTTAAAACAAATACGCATAACCAATGATCTATACGTTTAAGTGTAACTTCAACTGCCTCGAAAACAACAAGATTAGTAGCGAGAGAATGTTTAGTGATAGCTAGCGCGTCTCCTTTAAAGTGAAGATCCCAAAGGTGAGTGATCAACGAGATTTTGGTAAGCTTGTTTTCACTACCATTATGACAACCACTAAGACCCACGAAAGGGCAATGAAACCAAACAATCGCCATACAACAATTCAATAACAAACACAAACAAAATAACAGACACGACCAAACCAACATGAAATAAAGCATAAGAACCACTTACGATTGTTACAACAATAAGAGTCACCCAACTGTTATAGAGAAGCAAAAAAACAGCATCAACACAGGTTAAGAACCAAATAAACGAACTCGAAAACTGTACGCACAAATAAACTGCTCGAAACACGAAATTGCTCGAACAACAAAACCCATTTAGAAGAGGCTAACTGCTCGTAAACCTAAGACCAAACCTAGTGTTTGCTGAAGTGAACATGTTAAAAATCTCAAACCTAGTGTCGTAGAAGCAAACCGCCCAAAACATGAAACTGCTTGAACCACAAAACCCGTTTAGAATAAGCTAACTTCTCATAATCCTAAGACCAAAACTAGTGTTTGAAGAAGCGAACGTTGTGACAACCGGCAATTTAGGGAGTCATTTTGAAAACCCGCATTACGATTAAAGTTCGTTTATAATTTTTATTTGAAATTTTATTTCACAACGAATTTGTAAGACCTATTTTATGGATAATTATGTTTTTATAATGTTATAGAATTTGTGAATTATTTTCATAATTCATTTGTGATATTATGCTCGGTGATGTATTTTTAAATTCTCACTTGGTACTACGTTGACTCTGGCACTAGGTTTACCTAACGAAAATTTTGTGATTCGTTTCACGAGTCCGACTATACATAATTAATTACGAGACGTTTTTCGGGAGATATTAAAGTTTGAAATGAGTTCGGGTTTCGGGCCACATGTTTTACATTTACCCACGTCACCCGCTCCACACCATTAGTAATATTATTATTACTATTATTATTAGTATAATTTTAAAAGAAAAATGTTTTTTTTTTTTTTTTTTTTTTTTTTTTTTTTTTTTTTTTTTTTTTTTTATATATATATATAGTAAATTACAAACCGTCCTTGTGGTTTTCGGTATTAAAACAACACACACAAACACTCACCATTTTCATCTCTCTCTCTCATCATCTCCCTCCCCCACCTCTCTAAACCCTAGCCGCCGCACCCTTTGGCCGGCCACCACCATCACACCGCCACTCCCACACCAAAAATAACACCACCACTTTAACCCTCTCATCGAGATCTTTCTTTTGGTATACTATACGCGCCGTGTAACACACCCTAACACCTCGGGATTTAATCAAATCTGACCCAACTTTGTTATTTTTACTAGATCTAGCCGATTGGAGGTTCAAGAAGGTGAGAATGCTCGTTTTTGGTACCTTGGGTGCCTCGACTTGGTGACTAATCCGTGGCTACACGGATGATTTTATTGGGAATCGAATTATTATGTTACGAAATAAGGTTTTTGATATTAAAATAAAGGTTTGGTATCCGGGTTGGTTGTTCTTGTTGGATGATTCGAACCGTGAGTCTAAGACTCACGGCTTGGGTACTAATCCGAGCCTTGGTGTTCGATTTCTTGTTATTGTGAGCCTTGGTCTTGGCTCTTGGTTTATGGCTCGCGTTGGTTTTTACTTGGTTCGACTCATTGGAGTCGCGGCTCGATGCTGTGTATTTGTTATTGTTGCCAAGACCTTGTGGTCGAATTGGCATTTGGTTGTGCTCCTTATAGCTTTTCTTGTGAACTTTGATGCTTGGTTCGAGCCCCTCTTGGCTCGTGGTGTGTACCGCGACTCGATCGAGTCGTGTGGACTCGGGTTTGGCTTGGTAAACCAACCCGAATGTGACCTTGGTTATGGTTGTTTCTTTAGTGTTAACTTGGTTTTGATATTGATTTGGTTGTTTACTTACTTGGCCGAATACTTTTGTTGGGTCGAGACCACGTTTGGTCTCGACAATGGAATTATGGTATTGATTGTGGAGTTGTTGTCGAATTGTGATGTTGGGGACCGATTGTGAGACGGTCACTTAGATTGACGGAGATAGGTTAGTCGGGTGCCGTAGTCGGACCCTATTGTTGTAGCACGTGGATTGGGATTGATTGGACGGAGATGTATTGTTTTATGACTTTTGTTTATTATTTTGGACTTGGACAATGAGCCGAGAGTCATGACTCGGACATGTGACCATTTCGTATGACTCGATAACTATTTACAATTAAAACGTAAATAATAAAACTCGTAATAATAGTTATTGATAATATAATCGTTTATATAAATATATAGACGTGAATAACGGATATATAATTATATAAACGCGTATATTAATAATAATAATAATAATCACGAGTCATATTATAAATAATACGACTAGATATATATTAGGCTACGAAAGTGGCGTAATATTATTGAACGTATTATTATTATAAAAATGCGTTATAAAACGAGAAACTCTCGACAATTATTAAATATTAAATAAAATGTCATTATATATATATATATATATATATATATATATATATATATATATATATATATATATATATATATATATATATATATATATATATATATATATATATATAACGAATAAACTTATCGAGTTATGCGGAGTCGTTGTCACTCGAGTTCAGGTAAGTTTTATTTGCGACTTTCGTGTTGTCACGGATATATGACGATTAATATAAACGTTTTCTATAACTAATTAACCACTTAACCGTAGGGTTAAATCAGGTTATTTGGCTATATGAAATGAATATATTAATGGGCATCGTATCCTACGACGCCCATAGGTTGTGGTATATGTAAAGTGTAATAAATTGCGAGTGTATATATCGGGAAATCTGGCCAATTTGACGATATATATGAGGAATTTATTAGACTATGATATCTACCATATAGTATTTATGTGCTATGTGCTTTAGGATGGGGTGTAATCTTGGAACGGTATGTTACGTAAATAAATATGAAGATTATCAAATCGACGGATTTGATAAACTTCGGCGATTTATTTAAATGATATATTGGGCTAATATTAGATCCATAGTTTATTTTATTATTCTTTGTGTGACCTTTTGGTTGGTTTTGTGTCGACCCACCACCCGTATGGATACCAAACGCAAATACACCAAACTAATAGGAAATGGATTTTCGGAAATAAAACGGATTCTCGTCCGGGTTTGGGAATATTTTGAATTTGAGAATATGATTTCTGAACGAGTTGGTAATGTTAGGTCGTGCCGAGTCCGTAGTTGCCGTTTCGTGAGTTACTATACATCTTGTTTCTACCGACTTCTTCTTGCTATTTTCTGGACTTGAGGTGAGTCATAGCCCCACTTTTTCTTGAACTATGTTTTCAATACTTGGGGTGAGAAACGTGCAAATTATTTTATGTGGATTATTAGCGCTTTTATATGCTTTCTAAACTTGCTATGCGTATGGACTAGGATATATGTCAGCTTTAGTCGCATATTTTGTGTGTACTATTCAAGGTTGGCTTATTTGGTTATTGGTGGATTGTCAGCTTTAATCACATATTTGTTGTATGTACTATTCAAGGTTGGCTTATTTAGATACTGTAGTGTGCACCTATAGGTTATTAATACTTCGGAGGTTATCCGAGTATTTATTGGTATTGCGGGGGTTACCCGAATATCTATGTTAGAACGGAGGGTATCCGTGTGTTAGGTTGGACCTATTGATATGTTATTTTGGGCCTGACTCTGAATGATGTTGGGATAAATGTAAACGTTAAAACCCCGTTTTGGTTGTGTTTTTATTATGTTTACTTTATCTCGTTCTATATTGTCTTGTGTTGGATACCAATCCCCGTAGCACCCCGAAAGCTTGTTGAGTCTTCCGCTGTATCAAATTTTGGGGGTGTTACAGATTGGTATCAGAGCCAAGGTTATAGAGAACTAGGTAAATAAACGCTTAAACTATAACCGTATTTTTATAGAAAATGATCCTTGACCACCGCCCGCCAGCCCGCCAAGCCGAAGCATCTTCTATTATTTGAGGTATTATGAGATATTTGAGATGATTGTTAGATTTGAGAATTATTGAGATGATTTGAGGTTTATGGATTTTAGTAATAAGATGGCGTTTCGAGAAATTATATGGTCTATATGTTTTATAAACATTTTAGTAATGCGGTGTTTGAAATTCTTTTTATTAAGATTATATGATTGAATTATTTGATGAGGATTTTTGGTACGGCATTTTGAGCTGTGATTTAGTTGTTTTGAAACACTTACACCTACCCTACGCCGTTGTCACAGACCATGGCCTCCCATATACCCGATGTCGTCAAGGATATTCTTACTGCACCAGCTTTACCTGCACAGTTCACTATGGCATCTGATGACCCTTACCAGATGGCCATACTTTCAGCTACTGTATCACAGGCAGCTTCTACTACAGCACTACCTGCTGCATCTACGCAGGGACCCTCATCTTCTCTAGGGCTCCCTGGTACATCGAGGCAGCTTACTCTTCATCAGGCTTTGGCTCGTGTGGCCCCACGCTTTGCCCACCGAGCTACGGCACGCATGTCGGTACGCCCTACTCCATCACCTTTACAGATTGATGCTCACTCTCTTCTGTCTGAGGCGCCACCCACATCATTGCGTCGTCGTCCTAGATCACCTACTACATCTCCACATGGTTCACCTAGTAGGAGACGATGATTGATGAGGTACTCTTCCGATGAGGAGGAGGAGGAGTACGAGGGTGAGGATGAGGCTGATGACCCTGAGCAGGAGGATGACCCTCAGGAGGCTGAGCAGGGTGATGATGATGACCCTGAGGAGGAGGATGACCCTCAGGAGGATGAGATGCCTGATGATGATGATGAGTTAGTACCACCAGCTCAGGCTGAGGAGCCTGATTCACCTGTACATCCGATTGAGCCTGATTCACCTGATCATCCGTTTTTGGTTGAGTTGCCACCTGGTAGTCCCGATGGGTCGGATGCATCTTCTGAGGTTTCTGCTGAGCATGCAGAGTTAGGTGAGATTGGCAGGTTGTGGGCTCGGATTACTGAGCTTAGTGAGAGAGTTGCACGTGTATCTGATCGACTTGAGAGAGTTATTGGGGAGTTTATAGCGGATCTGAGAGTGGATATGACTGTGGTTATGGGCAGGACTACTGAGATGAGGAGAGTTTTGATGGAGGTCCACAAGCATATTGATAGTTTGCAGCGAGGATTTGTTACTGCTCGTGAGGCTGACCACAAGCTATGGCAAAGGAATGCCGAGCTCGAGAAGGAGGTGGCTGACCTCAAGAGAGACCGAGACACCCATAGCGTGGAGCTAGGATCGTTATGGAGGGATCTTGATGGCTTGAGGCAGGAGTTGAGTAGACTCCGCCAGCAACGTGGCTAGTTGATTGGTTTATGTTGTCTTGTTGCTTTCTTAACCGAGGAGTGTTCGGTTAGAAAAGCTAGTTATCATATTTTGATGTATTTTGTTCAGTATTCGTCACTTTTGGAACGATTAGTACGTTTTGTATTATCCGTTAGTTGGAACGATGTTAGATCGCTATTGTACGGTGGATGGTTATTAGTATATGGTATTATGTGATGTTGGGTGTTATGGAAATTGAGTCCTTATTCGATTTATTGATGTTACGTGGTGTATTGTTGCTATTCTTTCCATGACTTGGCTTCGTTGAATTACTCTTGTTGAGCATATTGATAAGTTCTATTGGAGACTCATGAACTTGTATGATGTTACAGATTAATGGCAACACGACGAAACCCTGTTAGAGCTACCAGAACTGGTCCTGCAGTGACTACCCCTGGTCGTCGAGGACGCCGACCTACTCGAAATGTTGAAACCCCTACTCCTGACAACCTGGACACTACTAACCGCAACAACAGGAATCAAAATGCTGATGTTCAGGGAGACAATGATCATGTTCCACTTAATGCACCTACTGTGGATCAAGCAATGATCAATCAACTTGTGGAGCAAAGAGTTGCTGAACTACTAGCTGAGTCAAATCATTCCAACAATTCTGCTGGAACTTTTCCACCTGTTCGTGCTAATGGATGTCACTACAAAGAATTCAAGATTTGTGGACCTATTGAGTTTGGTGGAACTGAAGGAGTGGTTTACCTGGTTAGGTGGATTGAGAAGACTGAGTCAGTGTTTAATGTTAGTGGTTGTGCGGAGAATGCGAAGGTAAAGTTTGCTTCTTTTACTTTCAAGGATGAAGCTTTAACTTGGTGGAACAATTACCGAAATTCAGTTGGGAGTGATGTAGCTTATGCCATGACTTGGGAGCAATTTAAGTCTTTGCTGATTTAGACTTATTGCCCAAGGAATGAGGTCAAGAAGCTAGAGATTGAGTTTTGGAACCACAAGGTGAAAGGTAATGATATGACGACCTACAATCGTCGTTACCAGGAATTGGCCTTGCTTTGCCCAGATATGGTAAAAACCGAGACTCAAAAGATAGAGAGGTATACTGATGGGTTGCCTGTAGCTACGAGAAATGATGTGATTTCTGCTAGGCCTGCAAACATCCATGAGGCAATCACAATTGCTCAACAACTTATGGACTCGTTGGAATTGGAAGGAGCTGATAAGGAGAAGAATGGAAAGAGAAAGAGAGATCGTCACTCTAAGGGTAATGATCACCGAAGCAAGAGACAAGCTAAGGCTTATGCTATTGGGAACGGAGATAAGAAGAATCAGAACGGTGATGCACCCAAGTGTGATCGTTGCCACCAGCATCATACGGGATGGTGTAGTGTGAAATGTCAGAATTACTCAAAGAAAGGACACACAGCTAGGGACTGTAGAGCTCGACCTCTTGCTATGGTTCAAGCTGCTCCTGGGATGAGAAATAAGGCAGATGTTACTTGTTATGGGTGTGGAAAGAAGGGACACTATAGGAATGAGTGTAGAGAATCGTGGAACCGTGGAAAACAAGGCTCGGGTGGAAATGGGTACAATCATGGAAACCGTGGAGCTGGAGGAAACCGTGGACGACAAGATAATGGGGACCAATGTGTGGAAGCTGGAGCTGCTCAGGGAAGAGTGTATGCACTCGGGAACGAGAGAGGAGAAGATCCGAACGTCGTTACTGGTACGTTCCTTCTCAATAATCGTTATGCTTCCATACTATTTGATACTGGTGCCGATAGGAGTTTTGTGTCCACTACGTTTGCACCCTTACTAGAGAAACCCCCGATGGCCTTAGGAATTGGATATGATATTGAGTTAGCTAATGGGAATATAGAAAGGATTAATACCATCATTCGCGGTTGCACGCTGAATTTCTTGAACCACCCTTTCAACATAGATCTTCTACCCGTCACGTTAGGAAGTTTTGATGTCATCATTGGTATGGATTGGTTGTCGAAGTATCGTGCTCACATACTCTGCGACGAAAAGATCGTGCGTGTACCTTACGGAAAGGAGATCCTAAATATACTAGGAGATCGAAAAGATTCTAGGAGCCCATCCCGATTAGCAGTTATTTCCTGCATGAAGTTACCAAGGCTAATGGAGAAGGGATGTTACCTTTTCTTAGCTCAAATTTCTGAGAAAGGAGGGACGAAGAAGAAGGAAAGGTGCATTGGAGATGTACCTATAGTTCGTGATTTTCCTGATGTGTTTCCCGATGATTTGCCGGGAATCCCGCCGACTAGGCAAGAGGAGTTTCAGATTGAGTTGTTACCTGGAGCTGCACCTGTAGCACGAGCGCCTTATCGTCTTGCACCTACCGAACTAGAAGAGTTGTCAAAACAATTGGCGGAGTTAGCCGAAAAAGGATTCATAAGACCAAGTTCTTCACCTTGGGGAGCCCCAGTCTTATTTGTGAAGAAGAAGGATGGATCGTTCCGTATGTGCATTGATTACCGAGAGTTGAATCAGTTAACGGTGAAGAATAGATACCCGTTACCTAGGATTGACGACTTGTTCGATCAACTCCAAGGATCGAGTGTGTACTCGAAGATCGATTTGAGATCGGGATATCATCAACTTCGAGTTCACGAGGAAGATATTCCGAAAACGGCTTTCAGAACCCGTTACGGGCATTACGAGTTTCAGGTGATGCCGTTTGGGTTGACTAACGCACCGGCAATATTCATGGATCTCATGAATCGAGTGTGTAAGCCTTACTTAGATAAGTTCGTGATTGTATTCATCGATGACATTCTGATTTATTCAAAGAGTGAGAAGGAGCATGAGGAGCATCTAAGACTCATTTTAGAATTGCTCAGGAAGGAGAAACTCTATGCCAAGTTTTCGAAGTGCGAATTTTGGATTCCGACGGTGCAATTTTTGGGTCATGTGATTGATAGACAAGGAGTCCATGTGGATCCTGCTAAAATTGAGGCGATAAAAGATTAGGCTGCACCTACAACCCCAACCGAAGTTCGTCAATTTTTGGGTTTAGCTGGTTATTACCGAAGATTCATTGAGGGATTTTCGAAGATAGCTAAACCGCTGACCAAATTGACTCAAAAGAGTGTTACGTATGAATGGGGAGATAAAGAAGAGGAAGCATTTCAATTGCTCAAGAAGATGTTGTGTAGTGCTCCTATCTTAGCGTTACCAGAGGGTAACGAGGATTTCGTCGTCTATTGTGATGCCTCACATAAAGGATTGGGAGCCGTGTTAATGCAACGAGAGAAGGTGATAGCTTATGCTTCCCGACAGCTCAAAAAGCATGAGAAAAACTACACCACCCATGATTTGGAGCTAGGTGTTGTGGTTTTCGCCTTAAGAATATGGAGACATTACTTGTACGGAACAAAGTGTGTTGTATTTACTGACCATAAAAGTCTACAACACATCTTGAATCAAAAAGAGCTCAATATGAGACAGCGACGTTGGATTGAGTTGCTAAGCGATTATGATTGTGAAATTTGCTACTATCCTGGTAAAGCAAACGTTGTCGCTGATGCTCTTAGTCGAAAGGAAAGAATACCACCGTTACGAGTTAGGTCATTGGGAATGACTATCGTATCGCCGTTACCATCTCAAGTACTTGAAGCTCAAACAGAAGCGTTGAAAGCAGAAAACAGATCTGCCGAGAATATATTTGGGATGGCTGAGAATGAGAAAGGATTCGTTAAGCGTTCTGATGGATTGCTATGTTTTGGAGATCGGATTTGGGTACCTTTGTATGGAGAAATTCGGGAGTTGATTATGCATGAGTCGCATAAGTCAAAGTACTCTATTCATCCTGGATCTGACAAGATGTATCAAGATCTTAAGAAGTTCTATTGGTGGCCAAACATGAAGGCAGATATAGCATCGTACATTAGTAAGTGCTTGACATGTTCTAAGGTTAAAGCTGAACACCAGAGACCGTCCGGATTGCTAACGCAACCAGAACTTCCAGTCTGGAAATGGGAGCGGATTACTATGGACTTCATTACCAAATTACCGAGGACAGCTAGCGGTTGTGACGCTATCTGGGTAATTGTGGATCGTTTGACAAAGTCTGCTCATTTCCTAGCAATTAGTGAAGATGATAGTGTGGATAAACTTGCGAGGTTATATGTGAAGGAAATTATTGCGCGTCATGGAGTCCCGATATCTATTATTTCGGATCGTGATAGTCGTTTTACGTCAGCTTTGTGGCGATCAATTCAAACGGCTTTGGGGACGAGGCTTGATATGAGTACTGCATATCATCCCCAAACCGATGGTCAAAGTGAGAGGACCATTCAGACGTTAGAGGATATGCTTCGTGCATGCATCATAGACTTTGGTAAAGGCTGGGAGAAGTACTTACCCCTTGCGGAATTCTCTTATAATAATAGCTACCACACAAGTCTTAAGGCTGCACCATTCGAAGCTTTGTATGGCAGAAAGTGTCGTTCGCCTATTGGTTGGGCAGAAGTTGGAGATAGCCAACTCACAGGCCCTGAGCTTATTTTGGAAACTACTGAGAAAGTAGCTCGGATTCGTGATCGGTTGCAAGCAGCCAGAGATAGGTAGAAGAGCTACGCCGATCAGAGACGTAAACCCTTAGAGTTCCAGGTTGGAGACAAAGTAATGCTGAAGGTCTCGCCTTGGAAGGGTGTGATACGTTTCGGGAAACGTGGTAAACTCAACCCACGCTACATTGGACCATTTCTGATCTTAGAAAGAATTGGGCCCGTGGCTTATAGGTTGGAATTACCACATGAACTGAGTAAAGTTCACGACATGTTCCACGTTAGTAATTTGAAGAAATGTCTTTCCGATGAGATGCCTGTCATTCCAATGAAGGATATTCGTGTCGATGAGAAACTGAACTTCGTGGAAGAGCCAATGGAGATTTTAGATCGTGAAGTTAAACGACTCAAGCGAAGTCGCATTCCGCTCGTCAAGGTTCGTTGGAATTCCCGACATGGACCAGAATTTACGTGGGAACGTGAGGACGAGTTCCGGAAGAGATATCTGAAGCTTTTCACTTCGTAGATGAATTTTTCCGACTGAAACCCGGGACGGGTTTCTTCTGAGACTGGGAGGACGTGACAACCGGCAATTTAGGGAGTCATTTTGAAAACCCGCATTACGATTAAAGTTCGTTTATAATTTTATTTGAAATTTTATTTCACAACGAACTTGTAAGACATATTTTATGGATAATTATGTTTTTATAATGTTATGGAATTCGTGAATTATTTTCATAATTCATTTGTGATATTATGCTCTGTGATGTATTTTTAAATTCTCACTTGGTACTACGTTGACTCTGGCACTAGGTTTACCTAACGAAAATTTTGTGATTCGTTTCACGAGTCCGACTATACATAATTAATTACGAGACGTTTTTCGGGAGATATTAAAGTTTGAAATGAGTTCGGGTTTCGGGCCACATGTTTTACATTTACCCACGTCACCCGCTCCACACCATTAGTAATATTATTATTACTATTATTATTAGTATAATTTTAAAAGAAAAATGTTTTTTTTTTTTTTTTTTTTTTTTTTTTATATAGTAAATTACAAACCATCCTTGTGGTTTTCGGTATTAAAACAACACACACAAACACTCACCATTTTCATCTCTCTCTCTCATCATCTCCCTCCCCCACCTCTCTAAACCCTAGCCGCCGCACCCTTTGGCCGGCCACCACCATCACACCGCCACTCCCACACCAAAAATAACACCACCACTTTAACCCTCTCATCGAGATCTTTCTTTTGGTATACTATACGCGCCGTGTAACACACCCTAACACCTCGGGATTTAATCAAATCCGACCCAACTTTGTTATTTTTACTAGATCTAGCCGATTGGAGGTTCAAGAAGGTGAGAATGCTCGTTTTTGGTACCTTGGGTGCCTCGACTTGGTGACTAATCCGTGGCTACACGGATGATTTTATTGGGAATCGAATTATTATGTTACGAAATAAGGTTTTTGATATTAAAATAAAGGTTTGGTATCCGGGTTGGTTGTTCTTGTTGGATGATTCGAACCGTGAGTCTAAGACTCACGGCTTGGGTACTAATCCGAGCCTTGGTGTTCGATTTCTTGTTATTGTGAGCCTTGGTCTTGGCTCTTGGTTTATGGCTCGCGTTGGTTTTTACTTGGTTCGACTCATTGGAGTCGCGGCTCGATGCCGTGTATTTGTTATTGTTGCCGAGACCTTGTGGTCGAATTGGCATTTGGTTGTGCTCCTTAGAGCTTTTCTTGTGAACTTTGATGCTTGGTTCGAGCCCCTCTTGGCTCGTGGTGTGTACCGCGACTCGATCGAGTCGTGTGGACTCGGGTTTGGCTTGGTAAACCAACCCGAATGTGACCTTGGTTATGGTTGTTTCTTTAGTGTTAACTTGGTTTTGATATTGATTTGGTTGTTTACTTACTTGGCCGAATACTTTTGTTGGGTCGAGACCACGTTTGGTCTCGACAATGGAATTATGGTATTGATTGTGGAGTTGTTGTCAAATTGTGATGTTGGGGACCGATTGTGAGACGGTCACTTAGATTGACGGAGATAGGTTAGTCGGGTGTCGTAGTCGGACCCTATTGTTGTAGCACGTGGATTGGGATTGATTGGACGGAGATGTATTGTTTTATGACTTTTGTTTATTATTTTGGACTTGGACAATGAGCCGAGATTCATGACTCGGATATGTGACCATTTCGTATGACTCGATAACTATTTACAATTAAAACGTAAATAATAAAACTCGTAATAATAGTTATTGATAATATAATCGTTTATATAAATATATAGACGTGAATAACGGATATATAATTATATAAACGCGTATATTAATAATAATAATAATCACGAGTCATATTATAAATAATACGACTAGATATATATTAGGCTACGAAAGTGGCGTAATATTATTGAACGTATTATTATTATAAAAATGCGTTATAAAACGAGAAACTCTCGACAATTATTAAATATTAAATAAAATGTCATTTTATATATATATATATAACGAATAAACTTATCGAGTTATGCGGAGTCGTTGTCACTCGAGTTCAGGTAAGTTTTATTTGCGACTTTCGTGTTGTCACGGATATATGACGATTAATATAAACGTTTTCTATAACTAAATAACCACTTAACCGTAGGGTTAAATCGGGTTATTTGGCTATATGAAATGAATATATTAATGGGCATCGTATCCTACGACGCCCATAGGTTGTGGTATATGTAAAGTGTAATAAATTGCGAGTGTATATATCGGGAAATCTGGCCAATTTGACGATATATATGAGGAATTTATTAGACTATGATATCTACCATATAGTATTTATGTGCTATGTGCTTTAGGATGGGGTGTAATCTTGGAACGGTATGTTACGTAAATAAATATGAGGATTATCAAATCGACGGATTTGATAAACTTCGGCGATTTATTTAAATGATATATTGGGCTAATATTAGATCCATAGTTTATTTTATTATTCCTTGTGTGACCTTTTGGTTGGTTTTGTGTCGACCCACCACCCGTATGGATACCAAACGCAAATACACCAAACTAATACGAAATGGATTTTCGGAAATAAAACGGATTCTCGTCCGGGTTTGGGAATATTTTGAATT